>JAMKFB010000080.1:204593-319042 GCA_036247105.1 Cirrhinus mrigala
ACAGCCTAGTTAACATACTTTCACAGAACTATTAATAAACTTTGCTCTCTCTAAGCAACTGGAGTTTGGACTCGTGTGTGTTGTGCAGTGTTGCCAACTTCTTTCAATGGAAAGTAGCTAAACCCTGCTTTAAAAGTCGCTAAATGTCGTTAGATTACGTCATGCGCTAATTAGCATATTCATGACGTCAAGGCGTCATACTGTCTTGCCTCTCTGTGCAGGCATATGCATTTTAATTCAGCCAAATTGCCAATAAAACTGTTTTCATTTATATATTTTACTGATTCTGTTGTCAGACAACGGGATGAATATGAAATAGTGATTGAAACGCGGCCTATTATGACTACATAACCAGCTCTCGAAGATCTGCACTAAAATCCTGATTTATAATCACGACATTGTCTAATGAAATCAAAAACACATACGATTATGGCAATGGCTGTGCTGTGATTTCGGCTGTACTTGCATAGAGTTTACCTGCATAAAACAGAATTAGAAGCAACTGAATATCTATTTTAACTGAAAGCGCTGCTCCTCTCTGCTGCTCGCTGAACAGAGTAACAGTTGTTAGTGATGGGTCGTTCTTGAACGATTCGTTCATTTTGAACGAATCTTTAATGTGACTCGGGACGAACGAGTCATCTCGGGGAGTGATTTATTCAGTCGCGCATGTGCAACGTCCTATTAGATTCTGTACTGGAATTAGTTCACCTGTTTCGAGTCTCCGGGTTTTTGGAGTCGTTCGTTCATCTTATGGGGCTGTCACGTGATGAACGAACGACTCGAACCCGAACTCAAGAGATGAACTAATCCAGTGGTTCCCAAACTTTTTGTGCTGGGCCCCCCTTTTGCAAAATAAAAAAAATTCACTAAAAAAGATTTTAACAGTGAAAAATTTAAACGGAGACTCTTTATTACAAAATACAAAATTATGTACTGCTAAATGACAATGGCATTTTCTCAGTAGAAGACTTTTGACAGAGTAGGCTAGTTATGAACTATACATTAATTTACAACAA
This sequence comes from Cirrhinus mrigala, assembly GCA_036247105.1. Classification (NCBI taxonomy): domain Eukaryota; kingdom Metazoa; phylum Chordata; class Actinopteri; order Cypriniformes; family Cyprinidae; genus Cirrhinus; species Cirrhinus mrigala. The sequence goes on from JAMKFB010000080.1 coordinate 205,613, forward strand.
TCTTGTGAATTTTGAATAGTCTTGACCCTCACATCTATATAGGTCCTTTTGAAAATAATAATATTACATATGTAAAATATGTATTAAGTAAAAGCAATCTTAAAAACACACACACACACACACAAAAGTTGTGATGAAAGTCATCTGCTGTTGGTTTTGATTCTCTTCAGTGAATCAGTGTGGAGTCACAGTGTTGTATATCATGCTGTATATTGCTCCACCTGCTGGAGGCTTCACTGCTTTACTCACATGAACATTCATGAGCATTCAGAAATATTGTATGAAATAAGTCCAGTGAATTCAATGTGCAAGTTTGCTGGTCATACCTTTGTATTTATATTTCTGACACAACGCAGCACAAATAAGGGTTATTTCCTATGCAGTGGGTCTGTGTAAAAATGAACATTGATTAAGATGTGCATGAAAAAAGTGCATTATAATGGACAATCTTTGCAGAATAGGATCCATGACAGAGGAAAAAAATTCAAAACTTTTTATTAGGAATTAGAAAAATCTGCCAAAACAAAATAAAAGCATACACTTATCAACAGATACATCTAAGAACCAAATGTTTCTGTCACATCATCTATTTTGGACATATGGGAACCCACATAAAAATATTCACACATTTTGTAGTCATGCACAAAGACTTTAAAAGCTTTATTACTGCATAATATTTCTTCAAGTTTAGAAGTTACGAAAGAATCTTGATTAAAACAATACTAATGTAATGTCTCCTCCACAGTGCCAGGTTGTATGGTCACAATTTCTGTCAAACACAGAAAAGGAACAAGCTCATTAAAGGTCTTGTTTTGTTTTCTGGAAGCAAAGCCTTTATAATATTGATTACTGATCAAGCTTTACCAGGTTTTGCCTTGGTCACAGTGAGCTGAACTGGAATCTGCTGACCTAATGTGCATTGTTTACCCAGCTAAACAATGCACATGAACCCAGCTATTCACCTGATTTAAAACAAAATGTACTTAATTAGAAAAAGCAACCTCCTTTTATTGCTCCATGGTCCAGTTCTGATGCTCAAATACCCATTGTATTATTTTTAAGAAATAATAATTCATATTTTAAACTGTGTTGATATTATTATTAATATTATTATTAGTTCCATTATTATGAAGTTTAACGTGACTAGCGGAGGGCGGAGATGTGGCCGAAGAGCACTTTTGTTTTGGTCTGAGATGCGGAGCTCCCGTGCGACATCTAGTGGTGGAAAATTGCATATAGCACCTTTAAGTTGGATTGATTTAAAAGAGTTGCACGATAATGGACAATCTCTGCAGAATAGGTTGTAATGACCATGACAGAAAAACACGTGAAAAAAACACACGAAGAATCAATATGATTTAATAGGAATTAGAAAAATCGGCAATTTGGATGAAAAGAGTGGCATGTAACTAAAAATACATTACAGACATTAGTCATTTAGCAAACACAGACATCTAACAGTTTTCATGCAGATCCCTGGAGTGTAGTCTGCTGAATAAGCATAAAGCAAATAGAGAATATATATATTTTTTTCAAAACTTTTATAACAATCTGATCCTTTAGGCTGACGTAAAGAAAATTCCTCTAGTTCTGATATCCAGAACTGTAGAGACACTGAACACTGATATCACCACCTTCATGTCCAGATACACTGCTGCTCGCCACAGACACATCAGGATCTGAACACACAAACAGGAACTAGTCATTTGAGATGATAAAATACACATGTGTAAATCAGAGAATTTGACATTAGAATTTGATTACAATAATTACAGAATCTCATACCAGACTGAACCTTGAGAGTAAGTTTATATGTTGATTTTCCTTGAATCTTCTCACCGCAATAATAATCTGATTGTTCTGCAGATTGTTCACAGTAAAGAGACTCTGATCAGGATGATCAATTACTGCAGATTCTCATCTGTTGTGTTTGTGTATGTAGCAGATTTATCAATTTCTGAGAACCAGTGGGTATGCATGTGACGTCACCGTCAGCTGGAGTGGTTGCGGCTCCGCCCACTGAGTGGCAGCATTGGTTTCAACCATAGACTGTAAAAATATGTACGTAGTGTCGGTGACGTCACCCGTAGGTTTCTGAAGAGCATTTTTGAAGCTCTTAGTGGGTGGGAGTCAGCCGTCGCCATCTTGGAATCGCGTCACTACTGGATAATCGAAAAAGGGCAAAGAGGCGGGACGCGGGTGGAGCTGGTTGCTGAAACCACGCCCGCCTAGCGCGACGGTGGTGACAGCAGTGGCAATCCACCTGTCACTCAAGTGGCCACACCCTAAATTATGCAGAACTTTAAGGCTTAATATAAATTAAACGGATGAGTTATAAAAAAATTCACCCCCCTCACAGTTGACATGAAGGGCAAAATTATCTATATAGACCAAAACTGCTTTTTGTACCAGGCTGTAAACATTTTTTTTTTTCTGCTGTAAAGTTGGGCATTTTAACATGGGGAGTCTATGGTATTGACTCCCTTTTGCAGCCAGTCTCTAACGGCCAGTTGATGAATTGCAGTTTTAGTCACTTCCGTGTTGGCTTCAAGTGGGAGGTTGCTGCTTGGTTTCAACATGAATGCTGCGGCAGAACACACAAAACACCTCTAAAACCGGAACGAGCTTTGCCTGTACAAAGAGATCTGACTGCTAAAAGCTACTGAAAAGGGAAGCAAATTAATTGCTGCAATTCAAAGAAACTATATACGTTTTTCAGCTAGACGATATGACGATATATATAACACTGATATAAGTGATCATCAGGGTTTAGATCAACCTCATGGTGATATTTTGTATTTACAAAATGAGTTCACACGCAAATTTGTTTTATTTATTTTTCCCAGCGTCAAAATCAGACATATACAAGTGTTAGAAAACACAACTCCTGGCTGCATCAATATCCATTGACCACTGGATATTTGTTAAGTTGTTAGGAACATTATATCAAGTTCAGCAACCTTTAGTTTAAACTGATTATCGTTTGTTTTACTCGTGTTTTTGCATCTTCCCTATTAAATCCATTCACGCTGAAGGCTGAGGGCGCGTGTCCCGGCGGGAAAGTGACGTCAATGCATACCCTCTATTTTTTCTGTGGTGGGTTTTTCCCAATATAATGACATGGAATGGTGACAGATCCTCCAGTCTGAATAGTTAATACAAGATTTGACCCACCGAAGATACATTCAACACCTTAGCAAACAATACACACTGCTATTACATCCAGGATTAACAATAAGTCACTTTATTTTTTTCAGTCCTCACATAAAACACAATAAAAGCAACACAAACAGCTACACATAAACTGTGCCAAATAATAAAGAGAATTCATTATAATCAAACACAGCACAAAACTCACCCCAAATGAGCCAAAACCCGATTGAAATGTAGAATATTTTTGTCTTTGCGTATGTGCCCATTGAACAAGTTTCTCTTCCTGTATCTTGAGTTCTTTGTCTGTGTTTGTCGTAACTTCTGTACTTCCCTTTTCACCCTCACTTAGCACTTAAACATCTTGCATCACCTGGTTAAGAGCTGGGCATTCACTGGGCCAAAGCTGAACAACCCTGCTCTAGTTTTCAAGCAAATGTTCTGGTCACAGTCGCACTACTATTTAAGCCTCTGTTTCACTAGTAGGGGAATTTGAGGGCAAGTGTAACATACTAAATTTTATCAGTCACAACCATTAAGATGATGATGTGCAGTGGTGGAAATGGGCAAAATTCACTGGGGGGATTCTAGATGGAAGGAATCATTTCGGATGTCATTTAAGATGATTTTAATAAATTCTTTCAGGAATATACCTGTAATATAAAGATGTACTTCAGAAATGTACTGCATAACTATGTACTGTAAGACCTGAATTATTTATTTTGTTTTCACGGTAAAGCCAACCAGTGTATATTAAAGAAATAAAAATAAAAATAAAACTGACACACATACATTTTTAGCCGTTTTAAAACTGAAACTGTAAAATAGACTTATTATTAATTTACAGTTATTGACTTTCACTTTCTCATAACTTCATTCAGAAGGAGCAGAACTAACACCTCTTGTTATGAACTCACAGCCTTCGGGTTTTTTTCACAGTGCTGTAGATCACATCACCTTCTGAATTCACAGATGTTGAAGGCTGTGAATAAACAAGATCAGCTCTGAGAATCTCATTTCTGCATCACAAGTTTTAGCATGTCATTTCAGTGCTACACATCAGATAACGGAAATGCAATAGTTATCATTCCCAGCCAAATCCTAGCCGAAACTGTTGTGACACGTATCATTTGTGCAAAAAATCTCAATGGAGAACATCCAGAAGAAACACTTACTGCTTTATGAATCACAGAACTGTAAATCACGGAACCCTCATTCGCTGAGGCAGAAGACTGTGAATAAACACAAGTGGCGGTCATTCATTTGCAATCAGCATCTCAGTAAATGTCTACAGAACATATTGACTGATCACTTACAGTAGCATCTGCTGGACTGTTGGATGTCATTTGGTTTTCACAGGGCATCTGCATCAAACACAAATGGTACTGTTAGCTAATGAGTTTTGGATGAATGTGTTCTTTTCTGAAGATTTCCCAAATGCATGGATGAGTTAATTACCTTCTAAAATACTTACTGCATTTCTGGTGCTGTTGAGATGTTCTTCTTCTCTAATTTGACCCCCCTCTGTCAAAGTGAGACATGAAGATTAAATCTCATAATATTTTACATGTGCACTCTAAAGAATCTTTGACATCGATAAAATCTTTCTATTCCACAAAAGTTATTTTATTTTTATTTTTAGAATGTTCTAAAGATTTTTAAAATGTTCTTTACTTTAAGGGGAAAAAAGGTAAATAAGAACTGTTCACTGCATGAGAGGTTATCTGGCAAACCAAAATTCTACTTGTAAAATGAAACACACAAATAGTATAAAATACTATTTATTCTACACAGCCCTCTAGAATGCTTGATTCTGATTGGTCAGTGTAATCATTCTGTGGTCAAATGTGTTTGCATCAAGACCATAAACTCATATTTTACCGTTTTTGTTCCCGGAGACCGATTTCCTATAATTGTGCTAGTTGGATACCTTTTAAGTCACTTTGTCTCTTTTTTCTTACATACTATAATGAAATAATTTTAACTCAAATCTATATATATTTTGTCAAATGTCCATTTATTGATTTATTTGTTAAGTATCTGTAAATGAAGCATATTAATTCCATGCAAATATTAATCTTACCATGAAAAAATGAAGTGTTTTACTATAATGATAGCATATATGTCAACATTTGGTGTTTTAAATATCCGTGTGAGGTCTCTGGTATTAAAGCATTTTTTATTTATTTTTATTTATTTTATTTTATTAGTGTGGTAAGTGCTATTTTCAGGCTTGTCACATCTATAACAGTACATATTCTTCAGGCACATCAAAATTAAAATAAAGTAACAATTATATGTTCTGTGAAGAGCCATCCCTTCTCTATTTGTTGGATATTATTGCGTCTGGTTTGTGCATTTTAATTCGCAGAAATCCTACAAAGTATGTAGTCTCTCAAAAACTGTGTCCTTTTTTGTCACATCCATAACACATGATTATTTCCCTTTTTTAACATAGAAAACTTGTGCATAGACTAATATTTTTCTAATACTGATATTTTTTTAGACTTTGTCAACAAGAGTTTATTACAACATAAACAGATGGTTTGGTATATTGGTAACACATACATTCTCTAAGCATTTATATGTCACATCCATAACACAAAATGTCACATCCATAATGCTGGATTTGTCCTATAATGCAATTTCAGTCATCTAGAAAACTCACTCTGCTTCTTTCTCAGTCTCCAAGTTACTATGGCAACAAGAGTAACAAGCAGTAACAGCACAAGCATCACTAGAAGACACACGACCAGAATCACATCAAGCCTGTAAGTGATGAAGAGACATTTGTATTTATCATACACAACTATTCTCACTTTTAATGCATAGGAAGTTTATCTTGTAAAGTCTAATTTAGAGATATAATTTCAAGCAAATGCACATTAAAATGCCTTAAATACTTGTTTTGCTCATCCATGCTGTGTATTTCACTATTATCAGTCTCTGAGGCTGCTATTAGAGATGGATGGGTTTCATCTCTGCAATTAAAAATAACATTACTATGGTGACATGAAACAGTTTAGTAATACAGTTATTATGAATGACTGAATAATGTTCATACTTACATGTGTGTCTCAGGTCTTGATTCAGTAGTTATAGCTGCCAGAAACAAAGAAGCAGATTTCTTAGTTAGAAAATAATGTTATTAATAATGAAAGAATTTGTTTGTTATGCAAGACCATTTCCAAGAAAAAACATCCTATAGTGATCAATCATGATATAAAAAGTCAAAATTTTGTATGTAATAGCTATGACTCAATATTTTAAGTTTTGACTTTTATCCAAGTAATTTAGTTTGGCTGTTTCTTACTGTTTATTATTTTATTCATACTTATAGTATTGGTGTTGGCTGATGACTGTGTTGTGTGCCTGCAAAACAATAGGAAAACAAATGGAAGATAATAACATTTTACTACTAATAAGGATTTTAAAGCACAGCCATCAAAATCAGACTTTAGCACCTGTGTTTACTTTGTGATCTTTCTGAAGTTAAATACAGATTTAAAATCATCACAAGAAATTTAATAGCTATTATAGTGTTTTTGAAATCAAATCTTTGCATAGCTATGACAGGAAACACTATCATCTGAGAATACCAAGGATAAAAAAAAAAATCTTTGAATCTTAAACATAAAGCATATACATAAACCCAAATAGGAAATAAACTCCTGAAACATCGGTGTCTCATATTTTAGAGCAGCCAATTTCTGAAAGTAATGAATAAAATCTGTATGTGGATGTAACCCCTTTGTGATTGTTTACCTTTGTAACTGTAATTTAATTATACTAGTTACTCTCCAACATTGTATATATATGTTTGGAACTACATAATGGAGCCAAGTTATTTTAGCTAAAATAATAATAATAATAATAAAATAATAATAATAATAATAATAACAACAACAACTGTCATTCACTCACATATATGTATGGAGATCACATGAATTTTGAGTGTCCATAAAATGAAGTTTTTCAACAATCTATAAGTATAAAGAGAAACTTTTGCCCTTTTTACAACCTTTGGTTGTCTAGGTTTCACATCAAAATGTTCTGGCTACAAAAGTATTTGGATGCGATTGTTTTTCTGAAAGGTCAAGTGTGTTTACACCTACATGTCTGTCTTAGAGCCAGATGGTGTAGTTGCTGGAATAGTTCTAGGTGCTTGAAAAGAGAGAAGGAAATTAGGTTAGTTTTAGTGCACTGAGAGTGACATTATTTTAATGGCTGAATTGGTTTGTGATCTTACCTTGTTTGGGTTTAGTGACCGTGAGTTGAACAGGAGCCTGCCAGTCTTCCACAGAGCAGCAGTACCAGCCAGAATCAGTCAGTCTCAGTCCAGTCATCAGCACAGTGAAGGAGCTTCCCCTATCATCACTGATCTGGACTGATGGATTCTGGGATGTGTCAGTCTTCCCCACTGTGTAACAGCTCTTATCTTTAATTCTGCACCACTGTTTGAGTTTATTCTTATGTTCATAACTGTAGAGACACTGAACACGGATATCACCACCTTCATGTCCAGATACACTGCTGCTCAACACAGACACATCAGGAGCTGAAATGGTTAAAAAGCGATTCTGGAATTGAACGATATGTCCAAGAATGTACATTCTTACACTGATGCACACAGAACATTGTAGCCTACTGAATTATTCTGTCAGCAGCTAAACTCGAAATAGCATAATACTCGTACGGTTTGCTTTTGATATGCAATCCTCAATTCAAACATTATCTTCACTGCTACTGCAAAACCACTACAGCAATGAGATCCAATTCCATGAAAGTAAATTATTCTTATGGGGCGGTTCTTTTTAGTGCATTACAGCTTTTCTCAGTCATTTTGGTACATCTCTTGAATCACCCTTAACATTTGCAAATACAAATGCATTTCTCAAAACAATTCTACAAACAGCACAACACAATGTGATGTAACCAGCAAAAGCAAGTAACTTGCTCAAAGTCCTTAATTAATCTCTCAAGGATATTTATGTCAATGAACATATTAGTGCCATCAGAATAACAAGTACTTGTGTCATTTTTCAAACAAGACTTTTTTTTGTAAACATGTCTTGGCCTCTTCCACTTTTTTGCCTCGCTACACCCTTCCACCACGCATCCTTACTCCTTGCACAAGACTGGATAAGGAGAGTAAATACTGAGTTTTTTAGTGAAGGGAAAGACCTTTAATGCTGTTATGTTTGACATTTGAAAGAGTTTCTGTTATGTTGAAGTTGTGGTTACCGTAAAGAGTAAGCACTACATTGACTCGTTGGGTATTGGGTATTGTCTGCGGTAATACCAGTGACAAGTAACATACTTGTTTATAAAATATACATGCTAAACAACATTTATCATGTGCTATGATAACCTCTTACATAATTTATAACATTACTTATAGCTGCATTAATTTATTTCAGTAAAATGCATAAATATGTTTCTCAGAGAAAAGATTCAGTTTGGAAAGATATTCTTACCTGATTGCACCTTCAGATACAAATAATAACCGTCATCTGGGGTGTTACCGATCTCCACAGCACACCAGTAATATCCAGAGTCTGAGGTCTCCAGATTCTCCCATTGCACTGTAAAAATACTTTGGTTTGGATAATCAGTGAGGGAATATTTTCCGGTCTCATTTGCATATTTCAGTATTTTGCAAGAGACCCAATACCCCCCCATACACCAGTATTTACGGTTTTCTTTATGTTTTTTATCATATAGACATGGAATAATGCCAGGTGATCCAGGTTTCACTCCTATATTCATTTTCTCAAGTCCAGCACCATCTGTAGACAAGATTAAATGTAGGAAAAACATGTAAACATGCATAAACTGCACATTATGGAAAAATAACTACCCAGCTAACAATTTTACCTTATAAAAACGTTACTGTAACATTCAAATTAAGTTAGGAAAACATTATTTTTGAATGTTCTCAGAACGTTCAAAACATCCAGTTTTTTAAACGTTGTAATAACGTTCTTGTTTGGATCTAAGAATGTTATTCAAAATCTTTTTAGAATGTTTCAGTCTCTGAACGCAATTTAAAACGTTATTAGGATGTTCCATTCCCCATTATGTTAATGTTCTAAGAATGTTTTCCTAACATTCCCAAGTTATAAAAATGTTATTGCTGAAGGTTCTTAGAACATTCAAAACGTCCAGTTTTTTAGCCGTTGAATTAATGTTCTTGTTTGGCTATAACAACATATTTCAAAATGTTTTGAGAATGTTTCATACTAATGAAACATACTAATACTAATGTTAGGGGAACAATCTTTTTAGGTTATATTGTTTCATAACTATAAAATAACGTTCCCAGAACGTTGAATGGTTGTTATTAAATAACCCTAAAGTAACTTGCAGAGAATGTTCCTTAATGATTTTTTTTTTTTTTTTATGTAACCATAAAACAATATTCCCAGAACGTTGAAGGGTGCACTCTAAAAACTGCTGGGTTAAATACAACCCAGCGCTGGGTAAAATATGGACATACCCAGAGATTGGGTTGTTTTGACCCAGCGGATGGGTTACTACCCAGAAGGTTGGGTTAAACATTTAACCCAAACGCTAGGTCAAAACAACCCAATCGCTGGGTATGTCCATATTTTACCCAGCACTGGGCTGTATTTAACCCAGCAGTTTTTAGAGTGTATTTTTATAATCTTGTAAAACTGTCTTTTCAATCAAAACGCTGCAGATGTTTTGTGTAATGACCTATACAGAGCCCTGTAATTCATCTACAGATGAAATCATTAAAATACAAAAATTAGATAAATAAAAACGTTTTAAATTCTAATATTTGTCAGAGTACAGGGTGTAGGGATGGGCGAGTACTCAACTGTGCAGAGAATAGACTATTAGCACAAAATAAACAAAAGAAACAACTAAAACTACCCTGTGGGGGAAAAAAAAGCACTGCCGGCAACATAGCAGGCTTGGCAGGACAGGAACATGTGACATTCGACAACAAACTGCCGCAAGGACAATAAATAGGGAGCAAATGAGGCAGGTAATGAGGGAAACACAGGTGGGGCAAATGAACCAACAATCAGGTAACAAAATGGGCAGGGTCAAGACAATAGACATGAGAGCACATGGGACATGGAAACAAGACAAAAGCCATGTGCGCACACAAAAACAAAAAACACCCGCACACGGCCAGCAAAACAAATCACTGACCATGTGAAAAACAAGACAAGAACACACAACTAATGAGAAAACTCATAAGTGGCGTTCTCACACAAAATATGACATGGAAGCATGCAGCCAGCAAAAAACAAACTGTTTGCTACACAGCACATGACAAAACATAACAGTATGAAAACATGAGCTGTGTGCAACAACAACACAAGACAACAAGAAAAGCATGCTACACAAAACACAACAACACACGTGGACAAAAGAGCGTATTTATTCATATCTGTGAATAAATATCATATTTTATAAACCATACATTCTGTTAAAGCCATTTTTTATTTGGTGCTGAAAATATGTAAAATCTGGGAACCCCATAATGGACAGATCTTACGTGTGATTGTTGATTTGCTCAGATTATTTTTATTAATTAAACAATAGATAAAAACAAGCTATGGGTTAATAATACTGATTAGGCATCTTATACTATACTCTCTCAGAACAAAAGGTACAGTTCTGTCGCTGGGGCAGTACCCTAAGGTACAAAAGTGAAAAGGTCAACACGTTCTCACTCCTAACTTGTCACATATTGACAATTGGGCAGGGCCCCTTTGGCGTCACTTCTGGACGCTCAGGGTACCCCTTTAGTGTCATTTTTCTACGTGCAGGGTCCTCCAGTACTTAACATAAGAAACCCTTGGCGTCAACGAAGTGACGCGAAAGGCACGGGGAATTTTATCGTCATGATTAAATTATATAGTTTAATTTATATTACACTATTTACACATTGAACCCAACCTCTGCCCCTAAACCTAACCATTTGTCAACAAAACACAAGATATAACAGGCAATTACAACTATATTCATAATTTTTTCAAAAAGTATTAATATTCCAATGGTTCCGAAGCAAAACGATTGATTTGTGAGAAGAACAGACACGATCGCCGTCTCCATCCGCCGTTCTGTGTGCTGCTGCAGTCTGTCTGTGCTTGAATTCAAAAAATGCCGCCAGAAGAAGCAAGCCTTGGTTGTGAAATGCTGTTGGCTCTTGGGTGTCTCGTGACCGACTGTGTCATGCTGTTGTGAAATGCCATTGGCTCGTATGTGTCTCGTGACCGATTGCATCATGCTAATGCTCGGGTGTATCCAGTGTTGCCAACTTAGCGACTTTGTCGCTAGATTTAGCGACTTTTGAGACCCCCTTAGCGACTTTTTCCCAAAAAAGCGCCTAGCGACAAATCTAGCGACTTCTTGGACAAATCTTCTTTAGTTTCTGAGGCTCTCCGGTACTGCCGCATGAGCGCGAGGTCGTGCTTTTCCTGCGCGCGCGCGCAGCTCTCTTTCTCTCTAGCTGTGTCTGCTCTGTTCAGCGAGCAGCCGATAAGCAGTGGTTTCAGTTAGAAAAAGATATTCTGTTGCTTCTAACTATTTTACATGCAAGTGTAAAGCCGAAATCACAGCACAGCCATTGTCTTAATTGTATGTGTATTTGATTTCATTAGAGAATGTTGTGATTATGCGTCAGGATTTTAGTATAGTTTCATATCTTCGTCTTGGAGAGCTGGTAATGTAGTCTTAATGGTCCGCGTTTCAGTCAATATTTCATATTCATCCCGTTGTCTGACGACAGAAACAGTAAAATATATCTATGAAAACCGTTTTATTGAGAATTTGGCTGCATTAAAATGCAGTATGTGAGCCCAGAGAGGCACGTCCTGAATATGCTAATTATCATAAGACGTCATCTAGCGACATTTGGCGACTTTTCAAGCGGGGTTTAGCTACTTTCCATTGAAAAAAGTTGGCAACACTGCGTGTATCTTCTTGAATGGGATGTGAGCGCATTAACGGAGCGGGATCATTTTCAGCGATTAAAACCTGTTATTCGCATAAGGATATCGTAAGGATTCAGAAGACTCGGAATGCAACAGGACTTGTTTGTAATGCTTTTATACTGCTTGTTTATGGTCAGTTTTTGCAATAAATACCTGTGATTGTACTTATATTTGCCTGTTGCGTGTTTCATATTGTTCAGAAGTGGGTAGGTTTAGGGTAGGGGTGGGGATAGGTGCTCCAATGAACGTATATATTTATATAAAATTATTTCTATTTTTACAAATGCATGCAAACCATTAAATTAAGACAAACAACTGAAAACAATGGAGGACCGCCAAGAAGCGCCGCCAAGGGGTCCTGACCAATCGTCAATATGTGACGACTTGGGAGTGAGAACGTGTTGAAAAGGTACATCTTTGTACCTTACCTACTCCTAAACAGTACATATTAGTACCTTACAGGTACATTTTAGTACATTGAAAGTACATGCAGGTACCTTAAAGTACAAATTTGTACCTTTTCACTTTGCACCTTAGGGTACCGCCCCATCGACAGAACTGTACCTTTTTTTTCTGACAGTGTACTGGGTCGTGATTGTGCTGGATGATTGCTGATGTACAGTGGAGTGATCATGTTAGAGTAGAGGTTACGGGAACATTATAATAATGTTCTAAAAAAAAAAAATAACGTTCTGGGAACATTAGAATAACGTTCAACAAACTAAAAACTAATGTTCTGGGAACGTTATATTAACATTATGGGAACGTTTGAAAAATGTTAGAAAAACGTTCTACAAACCAAAAACTAATATTCTGGGAACGGTAAGAAAACTTTCCCGGCTAACAAAAAACAAATGTTCTGTGAACCAAAAATTGTGAACTGGGATAGACTTTAAAGGGGTCATCGGATGCCCATTTTCCACAAGTTGATTTGATTCTTTAGGGTCTTAATGAAAAGTCTATAATATACTTTGGTTAAAAATTCTCAATGGTTGTGTAAAACAACACCCTTTTTACCTTGCCAAAATCAGCTCTGCAAAAATCATCTCATTCTGGTCGAGGCTGCTTTAAATGCAAATGAGCTCTGCTCTGCTCGCAGTGCTAGCCGCGTTTAGCCGCTAAACTTCCTAACTAGCACATTATTAGGAAAGGCGATCGCAAAGATTCATAAAAAAACCCTTATACTCACTTCTGCTGTAAGTGAAGCTGGATCATGAATGATTTGCACGAACATAGACGGATATATGTAGATCGGGAGGCGCATTCCCTTCACAAACAAACAATCTACTGCATCTTCAGCGGCTCAGATGTCGGAAGTAAATGCCGACCACTGCGTTCATTATTACATCCAGCAACACAACACCTCAATCGCTCAATCAGAGATATTCTTGTCTAACTTACATCCCTGCTCCAGCATCGAAACAAAGAGGACGGACTGTGACAGCTGATCTGAGGTAAAATGCTCATGTCAATCAACTATCATGGGAGCGGCCTCAGGCTTCAGAGAACGGCTCGATTTGAAAAAGGGAATATTATTTTTACAGATTAATTAAAAACCACTGCATGGATTTTTATCATTATAGGGTAGATGTGTACATACACTGCCAACACACATTAATGTTCAAACAACATGAAAAAGTGAACTTAGCATCCGGTGACCCCTTTAAATTCTAGAGTATTTTCTCATTCATTGTTATTGCAAACATCAGAAAAAACTGTTTGAGAATAAATAAAGTGTCTTCTGACTTTTAAGCACATTTTAATTTTAATCAAAAAGTTTTTTACTTTCTCTTACTGCAAGAACGTTTTTCGATAACTTTGAGAGAAGTTTGAGAGAACCTTTAGAGAACGTTAGGAGAAAGTTTTCTGTTAGCTGGTATACTGAAGAATTACTAGCCTAAAGAATTCAAATTAAACAATTTTAACAATTTAAGGTCAAAAGAAACCATACATTAGTTTAATTACATAAAAGTATTATAATTGTTTACCTGAGATGTGAAGTAAAATCCCAGAGAGAATCAGAGGGTAAATCATGTCTATAGTAGAGTGAATGTGCATGACAGGAGTGGGTCACTTCCTACAGTGTCTCTGTTTACTCCTGTTTCAGAGCAAGACCAGAAATATCGCCTTAAACCACATAAGCATTAGCTAGTGAGAAAACTTGCCATTTTGCAGTCAGCAACCTCACACAAACCGTTATGTACTGCATGACTGTTAGCTTAAGTTTTAGGTTTTATTATGTGCTCAGTCATTTTTCCAACTCTGGGTTTCACAGGGATTGATATAAAATAATTGTGAACATGCAAGTATGACTAACAAAATAACTGATGATTGTACAAAATCTAAAATGTCCATATTTTTACACGTTACACCTCAAATGATGTCACAACCATTCATAGCAGAGAAAAATGGAAACATTATATCAAAGTCTGAGATAAGAAAACATCCCTAGTCTCTTATGCTTCCTTAAAAATATGAGATTAAGTACAATTATTTAAAAGCATTGTGGCTGCACTGTTTCCTGTAATGGTCATGCTAAACTTCTGAGCAAAAAATAAAAGCATCTGCACAGCTGAACCACAACCACAAAAACACACAAGAACTGAAGAAACACTTATTCGTTCACGTAAAGACATTGACTTCTGCTCCACTTTTTCACCACATTCACCACTGTGGGAGGGCAACTCCCTGTTCACCACATCAGACCCATCAGGTCAGATCAGATCAGTGAAAGACCATAGATGGAAAGAAGGATTCCAGCGATGTTTTTTCATACCTATACACAACTGCAATACTATTTATTTAATTTCATGTATACTTGTTTGTTATAATGCATGAAAGAAAAAAGAACATGGTACAAGTAAACAAGTTTAACAATGAAGAAATTAAACAGAGACTAAATACAAAACTATGTACTGCTAAAAGACGTTTTCTCAGGAGAGGACTTTTGACTTTTTTGAGAGTAGGTTAGTTATGAACTTATCTTTTGAATTTTCAATAGTCTTGACACTCACATCCTTAGGTCCTTTTGAAAATAATATATTAGGTATGTAAAATAGGTATTAAGTAAAAACAATCTTAAAAACACACAAAAAGTTGTGATGACTGTCATCTGCTTTTGGTTTTGTTTCTCTTGGTCACTGTGGAGCAACAGTGTTGTAAATCATGCTTTATATTGCTCCACCTGCTGGAGGCTTCACTGCTTCACTCACATGAACATTCATGACCACTCATGTCAGAAATATTGTATGGAATAAGTCCAAAAAATTCAGTGAGCAAGTTTGTTGGTCATAACTTCGTGTTTATATTTCTGACATGACACAGCATAAATCACAGGGTTGCAGGTGCAGCAGGTCTGTGTAAAAAATGATGCATGATAATGGACAATCTCTGCAGAATAGGATCCATGACAGAGGGGAAAAAAATCCAAACATTTTTTTAGGAATTAGAAAAATCTGCTATTTGAATGAAAAGAGCGACACATGAACCCAGCCATTCACCTGATTTCAAAAAGCACTTTTGTTTTGGTGTGAGATGTGGACCTCCCGTGCGACATCTAGTGGTTGAAAACCGTATATAGCACCTTTAAATTGGATTGATTTAAAAGAGCTGCATGATAATGGACAATCTCTGCAGAATATGATTTAATGACCAAGACAAAAAAAACACGTAAAAAAAAACCAAAAAAACATTTGAATTCCAAAAAAATGATTTAATAGGAATTAAAATAATCTGCAATTTGAATAAAAAGAGTGGCATGTAAAGAAAAAATACATTACATACATTAGTCCTTTAGCAAACACAGACGTCTAATAGTTTTCATACAGATCCCTTAAGTGTAGTCTGTTGAATAAGCATAAAGCAAATACAGAATATAATTTTTTTTTTCCCCAAAAACTTTTATAATCATCTGATCCATTTCAATGGTCGGAGCAGGGGCGTAGATTTAGGGTGGACGGAGGGGATGTGTCCCCACCAATATCCTCCGACCATTGAAATGTCCCCACCAATAATTTAATCCACTTTAAAAAAAATCCCTCCCACCTCCAAAGCACATATGAACATTTTGATTGGCTGTGCCTTTCCCTGCTATCATGTGAGAGGCTATGGCTGCGTTCAGATACAAGCAGCGCCAAATGCAGTGGATTTTTTTTCCCGTGCAAGAAGGTGTGTTGGGTGACATACATGTGAGGATGGCGGCAGCAAAAAAAAAGAAGCTGGACATAAGGAGCTTTTTTTCAAAGAAAAGTGTAAGTCACTTCAAGTTCGCTAGTGAACTCAAGTTCGCTGGTCATAGGTCCCCACCAATGTCCAGAGCAAATCTACACCCTTGCAACAATCCTTTCAATTAAAATCTGACGACGTATTTTATTCATATAATGACCCCTCCGGTTAGCCCCGCCTGAGAATCATACAAGCCCCCCCGGGTCGCGTGTCCTGGCGCCGGGACTACCCCGCGGGCCGGTATTATGCCGAATTCTGACCCCCGCCAGATTACTACCCCCCTAGTATTGGTAGGTTTAGGGTTAGGTGCGGGGGAGGGGATAGGATTAGGCAATCAGGTAGCGATTTCAACGAGAGGGGGTAATAATTTAACAGGGGTCGAAAATGGGCACAACACCGGACTTTGGACACCCCTGAACTAGAGGATCCGTCACCATCCCACACTCTCAGAAAAAAAGGTACATTTTTGTACCTTACCTACCCCTAAACAGTACATATTAGTAACTTAAAGGTACATTTTTGGTACCTTAAAGGTACATATTGGTACCTTAAAAGTACATATTAGTACTTTAAAAGTACATATTTGTACCTTTTCACTTTGTACCTTAGGGTACCACCCCAGCGACAGAACTGTACCTTTTTTTCTGACAGTGCATGTCATTATGATGGCAAAAACCCACCACAGAAAAAATACTGGTTCTCAGAAATTGATAAATCTAGTACATACACAAACACAACAGAAAATAATCTGTCAGTAATTGATCATCCTGATCAGAGTCTCTTTACTGTGACTTTGAGGAACTTTGGGGAACCTGAAAACCTGGTAAAGCTCAATCAATAACCCCCTTTGCTATTATATAACAAAACAAAACCTAATGAGCTTGTTATTTTTTCTTTACTTTTGACAGAAATTATGATCACACAAACTGGCACTGAGGAGAAAAGGTTAGTATTTTAATGATCAAGATTCTTTGGTAACATCTAAACTTGAAATGCCTTACACTGTCAGAAAAAAGGTACAGTTCTGTCGCTGGGGTGGTACCCTAAGGTACAAAGTGAAAAGGTACCAATATGTACTTTCAAAGTACTAAAATGTACCTTTAAGGTACTAATGTGTACTGTTTAGGGGTAGGTAAGGTACAAAAATGTACCTTTTCCCTTTTGTACCTCAGGGTACCGCCCCAGCGACAGAACTGTACCCTTTTTTCTGCTGCATAATATATTCATTCAAGTCTTTATGACTACACAATGTATGAATTTTTTATGTGGGTTAAATGTATCCAAATGATGTGACATAGAAACATATTTGGTTCTCATATTTGTCTGTTGATCAGTGTGTGTTTTTATTTCATCTTTCAGACTGCATGTGGAGCGTTTCTGTCTGTCGGAGAACAAATGTGTTTTTTTTTTTTTTGTTTGTTTTTCGTTTTTTTGGTAGCAATTAATTTAAATGTCTGAAACATTATTTTTATGTGGCTGAAAACACTGAATCGTTGTGATATAGGCTAAGCGCATCTGTTTGGCTCAGCGATAGACAAGGCACAAAAGCACGTTGGAATTTAGCAGCTAAAGCTTAAGTACACCTGTGATTGTCTGCATCGAATGGTTAAACAAGTTTTGGGGGGTTGGAGTGGGTCAAATAGAATCTGAGGTGGTACAAATCAGATCGGAGCGGTACCCCTTGGTTGAAATCGCATTCAATTTAGCTTTTCGCATTTAAAATCGTATTCCAGAGGTGAAGCGGTCGGTCCTTCAGATCATTGCGGGGGGGGGCTTCAGGACGTCATAGCCCCCCAAGCCCCTCCCTGACGCCGGGCCTGCCGCGGGCCAAATGCGGCCCGTGGATGAATTTCAAACGGCCCCCAGCTTGTCTACTGAAATGTATTATATGTGGCCCGCCAAACATAATTTTCCAACTATGCAGCTTCAAAATGTCAACACAAGGCGACAGCCTTTGAACAGTTTGATTTTTATTTATTTATTTTTTTTTAAAGAGTTCTCTTCTGCTCATCAAGCCTACATTTATTTGATTCAAAATACACCAAAAGCAGTAATATTGTGAAATATTTTTACTATTTAAAAGAACTGCTTTCTGTTTGAATATATTTTAAAATGTCATTTATTCTTGTGATCAAAGCTGAATTTTTAGCATCTTTACTCCAGTCTTTAGTGTCACATGATCTTTCAGAAATCATTCTAATATGCTGATTTGCTGCTCAAAAACGTGTTTATTGTTATAATTGTTATGAATATTTAAAACAGTTGAGTACATTTTTTACAGTGTTACAAAATATTTCTATTTCAGACAAATGCTGTTCTTCTGAACTTTCTATTCATCAAAGAAACCTGAAAGAAATTGTACTCAGCTGTTTTGAACATGATGATAATAAATGTTTTTTAGCAGCAAATCAGAATATTAGAATGATTTCTGAAGGATCATGTGACACTAAAGATGCTGAAAGGTCTTCAAATCTGGCCCCCTTTAAAAAAAGTGTGGACACCCTGCTCTAGTTTGAATATACAAAACATGATTTAACTCACCATCGTTGGGTTTAACACCTTAACAAACAATACAAGCTGTTATTACATCCAGGATTAACAATAAACCACTTCTTTATTTTTCATATAAAAATAAAAAAAAAACACAATAAAAGCAACACAAACAGCTACAGATAAACTGTGCCATTAGAAAATAAGAAACAGGATTCATTAGAATCAAACACAGCACAACACTCAAAATTCGCCCAAAATGAGCCAAAACCCAATTAAAATGTAAAATATTTTTGTCTTTGCGTATGCGGCCATTGAATAAGTTTCTCTTCTTGTATCTTGAGTTCTTTGTCTGTGTTTGTCGTAACTTCTGTACTTCCCTTTTCACCTTTTACTTAGCACTTAGGTCTTGCATCACCTGTCTAAGAGCTGAGAATTCACTCTAGATCAGGGCTTCTCAGCTCTGACCCTCAAAGTACACTTTCCTGCAGAGTTTATTTCAGCCTTAATCAAACACATGTGAACAAGCTAATCAAGTTCTTCAGGATTACTAGATAATGGCAGGCAGGTGAGTGTGGAGATGAACGCTGCAGGAAAGTGGACCTCAAGGGCCAGAGCTGAACAACCCTGCTCTAGTTTTCAAGCAAATGTTCTGGTCACAGTCGCACTACTATTTAAGCCTCTGTTTCACTAGTAGGGGGATTTGGGGGGCAAGTTTAACATACTAAATTTTATCAGTCACAACCATTAAGATGATGATGTGCAGTGGTGGAAATGGCCAAAATTCACTGGGGGGACTCTAGATGGAAGGAATCATTTCAGATGTCATTTAAGATGATTTTAATAAATTCTTTCAGGAATATACCTGTAATAAGCAGATGTACTTCAAAACTATGTACTGTAAGACTTGAATTATTTATTTTGTTTTCACAATAAAGCCAACTGGCGTATATTAAAAAAAAAAAAAAAAACTGACACATACATTTTTAGCTGCATACGTTAAGCATGGAACCTTCACACTGTTTTAAAAATGAAACTGTAAAATAGATTTATTATTAATTTACGATTGTTGACTTTCACGTTCTCATAACTTCATTCAGAAGAAGCAGAAGTAACACCTCTTGTCATGAACTCACAGCCTTCGGGTTTTTTTCACAGCGCTGTAGATCACATCACCTTCTGAATTCACAGATGTTGAAGGCTGTGAATAAACAAGATCAGCTCTGAGAATCTCATTTCTGCATCACAAGCCTTAGCATGCCATGCCAGTGCTACACGTCACATAATGGAAATGCAATAGTTATCATTCCCAGCCAAATCCTAGCCGAAACTGTTGTGACACGTATAATTTGTGCAAAAAATCTCAATGGAGAACATCCAGAAGAAACACTTACTGCTTTATGAATCACAGAACTGTAAATCACTGAACCCTCATCCACTGAGGCAGAAGACTGTGAATAAACACAAGTGACGGTCATTCATTTGCAATCAGCATCTCAGTAAATGTCTACAGAACATATTGACTGATCACTTACAGTAGCATCTGCTGAACTTTTGGATGTCATTTGGTTTTTATAGGGCATCTGCAACAAACACAAATGGTACTGTTAGCTAATGAGTTTTGCATGAATGTGTTCTTTTCTGAAGATTTCTGAAATGCATTGATGTGTTAATTACATTCTAAAATACTTACTGCATTTCTGGTGCTGTTGAGATGTTCTTCTTCTCTAATTTGACCCCCCTCTGTCAAAGTGAGACATGAAGATTAAATCTCATAATATTTTACATGTGCACTCTAAAGAATCTCTGACATCGATAAAATCTTTCCATTCCACAAAAGTTATTTTTAGAATGTTCTAAAGATTTTTAAAATGTTCTTTCTCTAAGGGGAAAAAAAAAGGTAAATTAGAACTGCATGAGAGGTTATTTGGCAAACCAAAATTTTATTTGTGAAATGAAACACACAAATAGTATAAAATAATATTTATTTTATACGGCCCTCTAGAATGCTTGATTCTGATTAGGCTGTGTAATCATTATGTTGTCAAATGTGTTTGCATCAAGACAATAAACCTATATTTTACCGTTTTTGTCCCCAGAGACCGATTTCCTATAACTCTGCTAGTTGGATAGCTTTTAAGTCACTTCATTACATACTATAATAAAATCATTTTAACTCAAATCTATACATATTTTGTCAAATATCCATTTATTGATTTATTTGTTAAGTATCTGTAAATGAAGCACAGGTTAATACCACACAAATGTCAATCTTATCATGAAAAATTCTTACTAAAGTTTTTACTAAAGAAATTTACTATAATGATAGCATAGATGTCAACATTTTGTGGTTTAAATTTCCATGTGAGGTCTCTCTTAAAATTTTAAACATATTTATTTTTATTTATATTTGTTCATTTTTATTTATTTTATTTTATTAGTGTGGTAAGTGCTATTTTCAGGCTTGTCACATCCATAACAGTACATACTCTTCAGGTACATCAAAATTAAAATAAAGTAACTATTATATGTTCTGTGAAGAGCCATCCCTTCTCTGTTTGTTGGATATTATTGCGTCTGGTTTGTGCATTTTAATTCACAGAAATCCTATGTATGTAGTAAGTATGTAGTCTCTCAAAAATGGTGTCCTTTTTTTGTCACATCCATAACACATGATTATTTCCCTTTTTTAACATAGAAAACTTGTGCATAGACTAATATTTTTCTAATGTTTAGACTTTGTCAACATAAACAGATGGTTTGGTATATTGGTAACACATACATTCTTAAGCTTTTATATGTCACATCCATAACACAAAATGTCACATCCATAATGCTGGATTTGCCCTATAATGCAATATTAGTCATCTAGAAAACTCACTCTGCTTCTTTCTCAGTCTCCAAGTTACTATGGCAACAAGAATAACAAGCAGTAACAGCACAAGCATCACTAGAAGACACACGACCAGAATCACATCACGCCTGTAAGTGATGAAGAGACATTTGTATTTATCATACACAACTATTCTCAATTTTAATGCATAGCAAGTTTATCTTGTAAAGTCTAATTTAGAGATATAATTTCAAGCAAATGCACATTAAAATGCCTTAAATACTTGTTTTGCTCATCCGTGCTGTGTATTTCACTATTAACAGTCTCTGAGGCTGCTATTAGAGATGGATGGGTTTCATCTCTGCAATTAAAAATAACATTACTATGGTGACATGAAACAGTTTAGTAATACAGTTATTATGAATGACTGAATAATGTTTGTACTTACATGTGTGTCTCAGGTCTTGATTCAGCAGTTATAGCTGCCAGAAACAGAAACAAAGAAACAGATTTCTTAGTTATAAAATAATGTTATTATTAATGAAAGAATCTGTTTGTTATGCAAGACCATTTCCAAGAAAAAACATCCTATGGTGATCAATCATGATATCATAAGTCAAAATTTTGTATGTAATAGCTATGACTCAATATTTTAAGTTTTGACTTTTATCCAAATACTTTTGTTTGGCTGTTTCTTACTGTTTATTATTTTATTCATACTTATAGTATTGGTGTTGGCTGATGACTGTGTTGTGTGCCTGCAAAACAATGGGGAAAAAAGGGAAAATAATAACATTTTACTAATAATAATTTTTTTATATACATTTTAAAGCACAGCCAGCACAAAATCAGACTTTAGCACCTGTGTTTACTTTGTGATCATTCTGAAGTTAAATACAGATTTAAAATCATCACAAGAAATAATTTAATAGCTATTATAGTGTTTTTGAAATCAAATATTTGCATAGCTATGACAGGAAACACTGTCATCTGAGAATACCAAGGAAAAAAAAAACTTTGAACCTTAAAAATAAAGCATATACATAAACCCAAATAGGAAATAAATTCCTGAAACATTGGTGTATATATATACATATATCAATTCAGTCATTCAATCACAAATATGTATGCAGCCAGATTCTTTGAATGGAGATCACATAAATTTTGTATGGCCATAAAATGAAGTTTTTCAACAATCTATCAGCATATAAAATGGAACTTTTGGCCTTTTTACAACCCTTGTTTGTCTAGGGGTCACATCAGAATGTTCTGGCTACAGACGTATTTGGATGCAATTGATTTTCTAAATGTTCAAGCGTGTTTACACCTACATGTCTTTTTCAAAGTCAGATGGTGTAGCTGCTGGAACAGTTGTAGGTGCTTGAAAAGAGAGAAGGAAATGAGGTTAGTTTTAGTGCACTGAGAGTGACATCATTTTAATGGCTCAAATGGTTTGTGATCTTACCTTGTTTGGGTTTAGTGACTGTGAGTTGCACAACAGCCTGCATATCTTCTACAGAGCAGCAGTACCAGCCAGAATCAGTCAGTCTCAGTCCAGTCATCAGCACAGTGAAGGAGCTTCTCCCATCATCACTGATCTTGACTAATGGATTTTGGGATGTGTCAGTCTTCCCCACTGTGTAACAGCTCTTATCTTCAATTCTGCACCACTGTTTGAGTTTATGCTTATATGCATAACTGTAGAGACACTGAACACTGATATCACCACCTTCATGTCCAGATACACTGCTGTTCACCACAGACACATCAGGAACTGAAAGTGTTAAAAAACAATTCCGGAATTGAACAATATGATAAAGAATGTACATTCTTACATTGAGGCACACAGAACATTGTAGCCTACTGAATGATTCTGTCAGCGGCTAAACTGGAAATAGCGTAATACTCTTACGGTTTGCTTTCGATATGCAATCCTTAATTCAAACATTATCTTAACCGCCACCTCAAAACCACTACAGCAATGAGATCCAATTCAATCAAAGTAAATGATTCTTATGGGGAGGTTCTTTTCAGTGCACACTTTTTGAATAATCCTTAACATTTGCAAAGCAACAATTCTACAAACAGCACAACATAATGGATTACCAGCAAAAGCATATAACTTGCTCAAAGCCCTTAATTCATTTCTCAAAGGCATTTATGTCAATGAACATATCAGTGCCGTCAGAATAAAAACATAGTAAGTACTTGCACTCTAATAACTGCTGGGTTAAAAACAACCTAGCGGTGTGGGTAAAATATGGACATACCCAGCGATTGGGTTGTTTTAACCCAGCGGTTGGGTTAAATGTTTAACCCAACCTCCCAATGCTGGGTCAAAACAACCCAATGTCAATATTTTACCCAGCGCTAGGTTGTATTTAACCCAGCAGTCTTTAGAGTGTGGGTCATTGTTCACAAACAAGACTCTTTTTTTGTAGAAACATGTTACATCTTTAGCCTCTTGAACTTTTTTTGCCTCACTGCCTTTCCACCACGCATCCTTACTCCTCTTCTTCTTCTCAGCTGTTTACCCTTTTTGTTTAATTGTCGTTCTTGTAAAAAATGATTCAAGGGACCTGTTACCACAGCTTAAATAAAGTTAATAGCCCGTTAAAAATTTATTTGAATAATTTAATTAAACCTTTAAACTTGCCAATGTTATATTAATCAGCTGACATAATAATGTTGATCATGAGATCAGCTTAATATTGCATGTAATGTAAACTCTTATTTCTGCACTAACTGAATTTCTTTTAAAATTAAGTTGTAGTAACTCAATTAAAATGTCTTGTTAACTTTGGGAATTGGGTAGTTGATTTTTAGTTCCCTTGTGCTTTGCATAAGACTAGATAAGGAGAGTAAATGTTGAGTGTTTTTAGTGAAGGAAAGACCTAGTATTCAATGCTGTTATGTTTGACATTTGAAAGAGTTTGTGTTATGTTGAAGTTTTTGTGGTTACCATTGTGCTAAAGAGTAAACACTACATTGACTTTATGGGCATTGTCTGCAGTAATATCAGTGACAAGTAATATACTTCTTCATAAAATATACATGCTAAATAACATGTATGATGTGCTATGATGTGCTGTGGATTTGAACTGAAATAGGTAATATAAACTGGTTCCAGATCCACAGATTCATTAGTTAGAGCGACTTAATTTTTTTTTTTTTTTTTTTTTTTTTTTTGAGTAGTCACAATCACATCAATTTCAACCACCAAATTACATTTGGTTACAAGAATCAATGTGTTTATGTTACAAATTAGATTAAATTAGATTAGATGTTACAAAAACCTTTAAGAGTGTACTGTCAAAAACCTTTTACATAATTTATAACATTACTGTAGTATTTTATTTCAGTAAAATGCATAAACTCATGTTTCTCAGAGAAAAGGTGCAATTTGAAAAGATATTCTTACCTGATTGTACATTCAGAAACAAATCTTTCCCGTCGTCTGTGCCACTGATCTCCACAGCACACCAGTAAAATCCGGAGTCTGAGGCCTGCAGATTCTCCCATCGCACTGTAAAAAGACTCTGGTTTGGATAATCAGTGAGGGAATATTTTTTGGTCTCATTTGCATATGCCACTATACTGCAAGAGGACCAAAACACCCCCTTACACCAGTATTTACGGTTTTCTTTATGTTTTTTATCATATAGACATGGAATAATGCCAGGTGATCCAGATTTCACTCCTATCTTCATTTTCTCAATTCCAGCACCATCTGTAGACAAGATTAAGTATAGGCAAAAAATGTAAACATGCATAAACTGCACATTATGGAAAAATTACTATACTGAAGAATTACTAGCCTAAAGAATTCAAATTAAATAATTTTAACAATTTAAGGTTAAAAGAGACCATACAATAGTTTAATAACGCTGAGTATTATAATTGTTTACCTGAGATGTGAAATAAAATCCCAGAGAGAATCAGAGGGTAAATCATGTCTACAGTGGAGTTCATGTGCATGAGAAGAGCAGGTCACTTCTCACGGTGTCTCTGTTTACTCCTGTTTCAGAGCAAGACCAGAAATATCACCTTAAACCACATAAGCATTAGCTAGTGAGAAAATGTGCCATTTTGCAGTCAGCGACCTCACACTTAATGGTTTTAGCCGCTTTCTTACTAAACCCACAAACACACTGAACAAAATGTCACATTGCAGAAGCATGAAAATGATCAACACACACAAACTGTGATGTACTGTATAATTGGTAGCTTAAGTTTTAGGTTTTATTATGTGTTCAATCATTTTTCCAACTCGGGGGTTCACAGGGATTGATATAAAATAATTTGAACATGCAAGTATGACTAACAAAATAACTGATAATTAAAACTGTCCATGTTTTCAAACATGTTACACCTTAAAGGATGTCACAACCATTCATAGCAGAGAAATATGAAAACATTATATCAAAGTCTGAGATAAGAAAACATCCACAGTCTCTTATATTTCCTCAATACTATGAGAGATTCTAAATAAATAAGTCAATAAATATCATATCTTTAGGTACAATTATTTAAAAGCATTGTGGCTGCACTGTTTCCTGTAATGGTCATGCTAAACTGAGCAAAAAATAAAAGCATCTGCACAGCTGAACCACAACCACAAAAACACACAAGAACTGAAGCAACACTTACTCGTTCACATAAAGACATTGACTTCTGCTCCACGTTGTCACCACATTCGCCACCGCGGGTGGGGGCGTGGGGGTGGGGGTTGGGGGGTTTAGACCCATCAGGTCAGATCAGATCAGTGAAAGACCATAGATGGAAAGGAGTCGTAAAATTGTTATTTTTACTACTATACGTCAATGCCATTTTCTCCGGAGAGGACTTTTGACAGAGTAGCTGTAAACTCCGCATTAATTTACAATAATCTTTTGAATTTTCAATATTCTTGACACATCTGTATAGGTCCTTTAGAAAATAATATATTAGGTGTGTAAAATAGGTATTAAGTAAAAAGAAGCTGAAAAACACAAAAAGTTGTGATGACAGTCTTCTGCTTTTGGTTTTGTTTCTACTGGACAGTGTGGAGCTACAGTGCTGTATATCATGCTTTATATTTCTCCACCTGCTGGAGGCTTCTCTGCTTCACTCACAGGAACATTCATGAGCATTTATGTCAGAAATATAGTATGAAATAAGTCCAATAAATTCAATGAGCAAGTTGGTCGTAACTTTGTATTTATATTTCTGACATGACACGGCCCAAATCACAGTCTGTGTAAAAATGAACATCGACAGAACAATAATTCATATTTTAAACTGGGTTTTTGTTGTTGTTATTATTATTATTATTATTAGTCCCATTATTATGAAGTTTAATGTGACTAGCGGAGGGCGGAGGTGTGGCCGAAGAGCACTTTTGTTTTGGTCTGAGATGCGGAGATCCCGTGCGACATCTAGTGGTTGAAACTGTATATAGCACCTTTAAGTTGGATTTATTTAAAAGAGTTGCATGATAATGGACAATCTCTGCAGAATAGGATCTAATGCCCATTACAGAAAAACACGTGAAAAAACACAAGAAGACTCGAAATTATTTAATAGGAATTAGAAAAATCTGCAATTTTAATGAAAAGAGTGGCATGTAACGCAAAAATACATTACAGACATTAGTCATTTAGCAAACACAGACGTCTGTATAATAAGCATAAAGCAAATACAGAATTTCATTTTTTTTTTTTTTCAGAACTTTTATAATCATCTGATCCTTTAGGCTGATGTAAAGAAAATTCCTCTAGTTCAATGACAGACAGAAATGCTTCACATGCAGTCTGAAAGATGAAATTAAAGCGCACACTTATTAACAGACAAATATGAGGACCAAATATGTTTCTATGTCACATCATGTAGATTTGGATACATTTAACCCATATAAAATATTCACACATTGTGCAGTCACAAAGACTTAAATAAATCTATTATGCAGCAAAAAGCATTTCAAGTTTAGATGTTACCAAAGAATCTTCGTCATTAAAATATTAACATTTTCTCCTCAGTGCCAGTTTGTGTGATCATAATTTCTGTTTAAAGTAGAACAAATTACAAGCTCATTAGGTTTTATTTTGTTATCTAAAAGCAAAGCCTTTATTTACTATTGGTTATTGATTGAGCTTTACCAGGTTTTCCCAAAGGTTTCTCAAAGTCACAGTAAAGAGACTCTGATCAGGATAATCAATTACTGACAGATTCTCCTTTGTTGTGTTTGTGTATGTACTGATTTATCAATTTCTGATAGCCAGTATTTTTTTTTTTTTTTTTCTGTGGTTGGTTTTTCCCATCATAATGACATGGGATGGCAACAGATCCTCTAGTTTGAATATACAAAACATGATTTAATCTATCATCGTTGGGTTCAACACCTTAACTAACAATACAAGCTGTTATTACATCCAGGATTAACAATGAATCACATCTTTATTTTTTCAGCCTTTAAAACACGATAAAAGGAACACAAACAGCTAAACATAAATTGTGAAAATAAATATTAGAAAATAATAAACAGGATTCATCAAATCATACACAGCACAAAACTCACCCAAAATGAGCCAAAACCTGTTTGAAATGTATAACATTTTTGTCTTTGGGTATGCGACCATTGAATACATTTCTCTTGCTGTATCTTGAGATTGTCTGTGTTTGTCGTAACGTCTATATTTCCATTTTCACCCAATACTGCGTTCACGCCATATCGTAACTACCGTAATTTTCGAGATGACAACACGTGACGTTCTACTCAGAGCTGTTCAGGTCCTCAGACTCCGGATTATGCTTTTTCTATGGTAACACTATCAACGCCTAAACAGAAGGTGTGTTCGACATGAACCAGGCTACAGACGGCGGTCTACGAGAATAGCCGAGAGCAGTCGGGGGCGGAGTTGAAAACGGAGCCGTCAAGTCCGACACCTTCTGCTCTCGTTAGAGACGCTCTCGTGGTGTTTTCTTACTCTGTCGCAGGTGAAG
Organism: Cirrhinus mrigala; assembly: GCA_036247105.1. Taxonomy (NCBI): domain Eukaryota; kingdom Metazoa; phylum Chordata; class Actinopteri; order Cypriniformes; family Cyprinidae; genus Cirrhinus; species Cirrhinus mrigala. The sequence continues at coordinate 234,266 of JAMKFB010000080.1, forward strand.
TGAATTAAGTGCAATATTTGTCAAATACACAGACGTTTCAAAAGCGTTTTCATAAGCAACAAAAACACTTTTCATATACTGCTTAATACAGCGCCATCTGAACAAGAATAATGTTCAGCATAAACATTCTATTTAAAGTGCCCCTATTATGCCTTTTCAAATATGATCTTTCATGCAGTGTGTCATATAGCTGTATGTGAACATAAACTATCTGCAAAGTTGTAAAGCCGACAGTGCACGATAAATAAAGTTTAAAAAAAAAAAAAAAAAAAAAAAAAAAGAGTCGGCTCACATTTGCCTGAACAAGTTGTCAGGAATTCGAATCTTTGTCTGTTACGGCCACACGTCACGAAGTAACACATCTGCATAATGTCCGCCCACGTTCTACTGTATCCTTCTGTATCCTACACTGTGAGTAAAACTGTTTTATATTCATTTCCAAAAGATGATGAATCTACAAAGATTGTATTTTCTGGCGATCGTTCAAAATACGTAGTTGTGTATGTTATGTTGTGTAACAACCCTGCACATGTCTTGCTAACCGGTTATTGTTAGACTGTAGTCTGACAATTTGTGATTGATGCAGCTTGACTGTCTCATTAGTTGAAGTAATGATACGCCAAATGCGGAAAGCGCTGTGCTATGAAACCCATTCGTTTCAATGTTTTCCGCCCTGCGAGGACGGCTTGTTTCAAAGTTTACAACATAGAGGTGTGCCCGGTTCGCTTACATAAGCAAATTGCGAGCACTTTCCAAGGTAGACCGTGTTAACTTGTCGATCAGCCACTTCAGTCGTTTCATCATCAGACTCTGGCTCGAATTGGTATGGTAAAATCGATGCCATCTTTTCTATGTATTGACAACTATCCAAGGCTGTCAGTCAGTTATGGCAATGGGCGTTTTGTTCTCCGACACACTGTACGCGGTAGACCAATCATAAAGGACTGCACCATCTGAAGCAATCACAGCAGTGAGGGCTCACGGAAAGGAGGGGTTTAGAGAGACTGATTCTTCGAACTGCTTCGCACGAGTCGTTTAGGAATCATTTAGAAATGGGGTAAAATTAAATCTATTTTTGGAGAAAACTGAAGTGTTTTTTGACCTTGCATACATGTAAACCTGTTTTGGGAGTCTATTAAAACAATATTATCAACCTTTAAAATGGCATAATAGGGGCACTTTAAATAGTAATAAAGTGGGGTTATATATGCTTTTATCAGTGTTTTATGACAAACGTAACTCAATATAACATTGCGACTACAGTAAAAACACTTTTACTTTTCTAAAAACACAGATTTGTGAACATTATCGGACTTGAGGATGTTAGAATAAACCAGCCTTGGCTTGAGCCCTGACAAAACGTTGCAAAACGTTTTTTTCAAACGGAAACGGTGGTGCGTTGAACATCCTGTTCTATGAGGCGCCACGTAGGATTTAAATCAAACTTCGCTTATCAATACCTACATAAAACACGTGCATATACACCTATAAATTACTTGCATATACATGCATACTATTGGATGTTCAAAATATATATATGAAATATACGTGCACACTAATATGAAATCCATACCAATACATCTTATGTTATTAATGAATGCATATACTCTTGTGAATAATTTGTGTATACATATAAACTTGACGCATGCATACGCTAATAGACACTCGCTTATACGTATAAACTTGATCTCGCCGGCGTCACCGCCACGCGGTCACGCGATTCACGGAGCTCTCCAAACAAACCAACATTAACAGTACATTTGAATGTGTTTAAGTAGGATAGAGACGACAGCTTCACTATACAGGCATTTGCAGCAATTTTTGGTAAACATTACAGTATATTATGCATTGACTTTTACGTCGATGACATTTACAGTATAATTTTATTCTGAAGGGTGATGGAGAGGCAACCCTTCCCTGGTGAAAAAAACAGCATATGCTGGTAGGTATGTTTTGATGCTGGGATGCTGGTTAGTTATGTTTTGATGCTGGTTTAAGCTGGCCCTTAGCTGGTTTAAGCTGGTCCTTTGGTGGTTTATGCTGGTCATGGAGTGTTCATAGACGATTTCCTTGGCCGTGACATGACAGGCAGAGAGTTCATGATGGGTCTTCTTGACCGTGACATGGCGGGCAGTGAGTTCATGATAGGCCTCTTTGGCCGTGACATGATGGGCAGAAAGTTCGTAGGAGGATGCCGCCCCCTTAGGGGGTTCTGCAGCCGAAGCCGCCACCTCCGGGGGCATTGGCGCAGATTCATAGTCAGACATGGCAGTGAGTTCAAGGGTGGACGTCGCCTCCGTGGGAGGTTCTACAGTACATGCTGACACCTCAGGAGGTATTGGCACAAACTCGTTGGCAAGAGAGGCCTCTGGCACAGACCCGTGGACAGACGAGGCCTCAGGAGCAGACTCATGGTCAGATGAGGCCTCTGGAGCAGACTCGTGGTCAGACCTGGCCTCTGGAGCAGACTTGTGGTCAGACGAGGTTTCTGGAGCGCAGTGTGTGGCCCACACGCTCAAAATGGCAACAGCCATTACAGGCAGCACAGTAGGTAGTGGGATGCCTGCCAGCCTTGAGGGTGTGGACGCTGTGGACTTGTGGCTTGGGAGCGTGGGCTCTGCGTGGCTTGGGATGTCAGCTGATACGTGATGAGGCTCTGGGGGATTAGCTGATACGTGACGAGGCTCTGGGGGGTCAGCTGAGACGTGACGAAGCTCTAGAGGATCAGCTGAGACACGACAAGGCTCTAGAGGATCAGCTGAGACACGACAAGGCTCTGGAAGATCAGCTGAGACACAACGAGGCTCTGGAGGATCAGCTGAGACACAACAAGGCTCTGGAGGATCAGCTGAGACATGACGAGACTCTAGAGGATCAGCTGGGATGTGACGTGGCTTTGGAAGGTCAGAGGGGACTTGGTGAGGCTCTGGCAGGACGGCCGTGGCTTGGCGAGGCCCTGTACTAGCAGCCATGTCGTGAAGAGGTGCTGTTATGTCTTGACTTGACTCAGGGAGGTCTGCCGTGACATGACTTGACTCTGGGAGGTCTGTCGTGACATGACTTGACTCCGGGAGGTCTGCCGTGACATGACTTGACTCCGGGAGGTCTGCCGTGACATGACTTGACTCCGGGAGGTCTGCCGTGACATGACTTGACTCCGGGAGGTCTGCCGTGACTTGACTTGACTCAGGGAGGTCAGCTGTGGCTTGACTTGGTACATGAAGGTCAGCTGTGGCTTGACTTGGCTCATGAAGATCAACTGTGGCTTGGCTTGGCTCGGGGACAACAGCAGTAACTCAACTTGGCTTGGCTCATGAAGATCAACTGTGGCTTGGCTTGGCTCGGGGACAACAGCAGCAGCTTGACTTGGCTCATGAAGATCTGCTGTAACTTGGCTTGGCTTAGGAACAACAGCTGTAACTTGGCTTGACTCAGGAACAACAGCTGTATCTTGGCTTGACTCATGGGGAGCAGCTGTGTCTTGACTTGACTCATGGAGAACAACAGCTGTATCTTGGCTTGACTCATGGAGAACAGCTGTGACTTGGCTTGATTCAAGAACTACAGCTGTAACTTGACTTGATTCCGAAGTAACAGCTGTAACTTGACGTGGCTCAGGAAACACAGCTGTCACTTGATTTGGCACTGAACGTGCAGCCCTGACTTGACTTGACACCGAAGGATCAGCCATCACTTGATTTGCTTTGGGTGCAGCAGACATGGCGAGATGAGATTTGGATGAGATGATTTTGGACTGATGAGGCTCAGGCGTGGCAGCCATCTTGTGAACAGGCTTGGGGATGGCGGCCATCTTGTGGACAGGCTTGGGGATGGTGGCCATCTTGTGGACTGGCTCTGGGATGGCGGCCATCTTGTGGACTGGCTTGGAGATGGTAGCCATCTTGTGAGCTGGCTGTGGGAGGGCGGCCATGACAGGTACAGACTCTGGACGGGCAGGCATGGCGTGAGCAGGCCCTGGAGTGGCAGGCATGGCGTGAGTAAACTGTGACTTGGTAGATGTGACGTGAGCAGACTTTGGCTTGGTGGATGTGACTTGAGCAGGCTTTGGCTTGGCAGGCTTGGCATGAGAAGGCTCTGGCATGATAGTGACAATACCGGACATGACATATGAACATTTTGGTGTGGCTGGTACGGGGGGATGGTAGGGTTTATCATTGGCGATCCCTACAGTAAATGCCGATCCAGCCAGCAACAGAGCATAGTCAATATAACAGACTAGAGACCAGTGGCGGTGATGACCAGGCATTTTATTTGAAATGTCTTTGCATAAACCAAAGAAGAAAATGTCCTTGAGGAAGCTTTCCTTAAAATCCACCAAGTGACTAAGTTCACAAAAGTCCATAACATATTGTTCAATTGGCCAGTTACCTTGACGGAGTCGAACGAGGCATGATGCTGGGTCCATGGTGATCTGTGTACTAAAAGCTGCTGGATCTTTGGTAGGCGAAGTATTCTGTAACGGGACTCCAGGGAAGCGTGTAAGATCCAGATGCGAGCTTTATTAGATTGTAGTCAAGACAGACAGGGTCAATCTCCAAACAAACAATGAAACGTAGGCAAGACAAAAGCGAAAACCAAATAAACAGGCAGAGTCCAAATACCGGTGAGCAGTCCAAAGTGACAAATAAACAAGGCAAAAACTATGACAAAGAATCAGAACAAAACAATGGCAAAAACAAGGTAAAACTATGACAAGAAACAAAACTGTGGAAATATCAAAACAAGGCAATGAAATCAGGAAAAACGCTTGGTAGAGTCCGCACAGGCAAAACAATACTTCACGGGGCCTGTTTGGTGTAGGCCTCCTTAAATGGCCACCAGACAGGAAGTAACCCATGAAGCAGCAGAGGGAGCGGTAACAGAGAGTCAATGGGTGAGGGCTCCCTCTGCTGCCGTGGCATTACAACAGTATATACATATAAATAAATGTGGAATCGAGATCGCCACCCCCTACCCCCAATCCAGCCCCTCACTCCAAAACAAAACAAAAAATAAAAATAAAAAAATAATCTCACTCCAAGCTGAAGTTAAAAGTTGGCAACCTTGTATCTGATCATTATTGCTGATCACTGTTATTGTTGTGCTATGGTATTTTAATATTTACCTTTATATAATCAGAGGAGTATAGAAAGATTTATGAAAGTGTCACTCCACAATACAAAAGCAAAATATATAAATATGTATAGTATTTTTATGTTACATTAATCGGTGTCTCTTTAATACCACGTGGTTTATATACTACATGTTACAGCTGATTGGGCTGACATTTTTGACACACCCACCAAACAAGAGAAAACGTATCTCAAACCCCGTTGCACACTGTTTCCAGTAAACACGTCGTTCAACACGGAAACCGTAGCAAAATGTTGGGCACCGTGTTAGCTTGAACTTGCCCCTGAATAAACCCGAAACACACGTGATCGTTGTCATGTGGTGAATCTGGCCAATCACGAAACAGCCGTGTCGTCATCAGAGCTCTTGCTGCCGCTCTGAAGAAACTGCGCCAGCTGCTCTCAAATCGCTATCGCGGTACTTTGACGCCACACGTGACAGTAACGAGGCATTGTCGCCGTCTCAAGTTGGACAAAATTTCTAACCGGCATACACTGCTTCAAGTCAAAATTTGATCGAGCTGCGCAGCCCTGCGTCGAACACACCTAGAGCCTACATTGGTCAGATGGTACGGCGGTCATGTGGTACAAGTCGTAGCTCTCAGAAGAAATCCCAGTTCACAAGTTGTAATTACGAGTCCTACGAGGACGTGAACGCTTTTTACAATATGGAATCTCGTAATTACAGGAATTCCGATATGGCGTGAACTCACCTTTACTTAGCACTCAAACGTCTTGCATCACCTGGCTAAGAGCTGAGGATTCACTGTAGATCAGGGTTTCTCAGCTCTAGCCCTCAAAGTCCACTTTCATGCAGAGTTTAGTTCAGCCCTAATCAAACACATGTGAACAAGCTAATCAAGGTCTTCAGGATTACTAGATAATTGCAGGCAGGTAAGTTTGGAGATGAACCCTGCAGGAAAGTGGACCTCAAGGGCCAAAGCTGAGAAACTATTTACACCTCTGTTTTGTTTTCACAGTAATGCCAACCAGTGTATATTAAAACAAAAACAAAAAAAAAAACTGACATACATACATACATTTTTAGCTGCATGCTTTAAGCACTGAAGCTTCATACTGTTTAAAAGTGAAACTGTAAAACAGATTTTTATTAATTTACAATTACTGACTTTGACTTTCTCATAACTTTATTCAGAAGGAGCAGAAGCAACACCTCTTGTTATGAACTCACAGCCTTGAGTGTTTTTTTTTTTTTCACAACCTTTAGTGTTTGTTTCACAGCACTGTAGATCACCTCAACTTCTGAATTCACAGATGATGAGGGCTGTGAATAAACAAGATCAGCTCTGAGAATCTCATTTCTGCATCACAACCCTTAGCATGTCATTTCAGTGCAACACGTCACATAATGGAATTGCAGTAGTTATCATTCCCAGCCAAATCCCAGTTGAAATTGCTGTGATTGCTTTTACAAAAACCTCAATGGAGAACATTCAGAGGAGACACTTACTGCTTTATGAAAGGTAATCACAGAACTGTAAATCACTGAACAATAATCCACTGAGGCAGAAGACTGTAAATAAACACAAGTGACGGTCATTCATTTGCAATCAGCATCTCAGTAAATGTCTACAGAACATATGGACTGATGACTTACAGTAGCATCTGCTGGATTGTTGGATGTCATTTGGATTTCACAGGGCATCTGCATTAAACACAAATGGGACTGTTAGCTAATGAGTTTTGGATGAATGTGTTGTTCTCTAAAGATTTATGAAATGCATTGATGTGTTAATTACATTATTTATACATTACATTACAATACTTACTGCAGTTCTGGTGCTACTGAGATGTTCTTCTTCTCTAATGTGACTCCTCTCTGTCAGAGTGAGATGTGAAGATTAAATCTCATAATATTTTACATGTGAATCTTTGACATCAATAGAATTTTTTCATTCCACAAAAGTTCTTTTTAGAATGTTCTATAGATTTTTAAATGTTCTTCACACTTAAAAAAAAAAAAAAAAAAAAAAAACACTTGACAGGGGTTTATGAATGAAACACAAATAGTATAAAATACTAATTTAATATGGCTCTTTGGAACACTTGATTCTGATTGGTCAGTGTAATCGTTCTGTGGTCAAATGTGTTTGCATAAGGTCAATAAACTTATATTTTACCGCTTTTGTCCCTGGAGACCGATTTCCTATAACTGTGCTAGTTGAATACCTTTTAAGTCACTTTATTATCTCTTTTTTCTTACATACTGTAATGAAGTAATTTCAACACAAATGTCTATATAGTTTGTCCAATGTCCATTTATTGATTTATTTGTTAAGTAGCTGTAAATGTAGCACTATAATGCAATTTCAGTCATCTAGAAAACTCACCCTGCTTCTTTCTTCGTCTCCAAAGTAACTATGGCAACAAGAATAACAAGCATTAACAGCACAAGCATCACTGGTAGAAACATGACCAGAATCACATCACGCCTGTAAGTGATGAAGAGACATTTGTATTTATCATACACAACTATTCTCACTTTTAATGCATAGTACGTTAATCTTGTAAAGCCTAATTTAGAGATATAATTTCAAGCAAATGCACATTAAAATGCCTTAAATACTTGTTTTGCTCATCTGTGCTGTGTATTTCACTATTATCAGTCTCTGAGGCTGCTATTAGAGATGGATGGGTTTCATCTCTGCAATTAAAAATAACATTACTATGGTGACATGAAAGAGTTTAGTAATACAGTTATTATGAATGACTGAATAATGTTCATACTTACATGTGTGTCTCAGGTCTTGATTCAGTAGTTATAGCTGCCAGAAATAGAAACAAAGAAACAGATTTCTTAGTTAGAAAATAATGTTATTATTAATGAAAGAATCTGTTTGTTATGCAAGACCATTTCCAAGAAAAAACATCCTATGGTGATCAATCATGATATAATAAGTCAAAATTTTGTATGTAATAGCTATGACTCAATATTTTAAGTTTTGACTTTTATCCAAATACTTTTGTTTGGCTGTTTCTTACTGTTTATTATTTTATTCATACTTATAGTATTGGTGTTGGCTGATGACTGCATTGAGTGCCTGCAAAACAATGGGGGAAAAAAGGGAAAATAATAACATTTTACTACTAATAATTTTTTTACATATATATTTTAAAGCACAGCCAGCACGAAATCAGACTTTAGGACCTGTGTTTACTTTGTGATCATTCTGAAGTTAAATACAGATTTAAAATCATCACAAGAAATAATTTAATAGCTATTATAGTGTTTTTGAAATCAAATATTTGCATAGCTATGACAGGAAACACTGTCATCTGAGAATACCAAGGATAAAAAAACATTGAATCTTAAAAATAAAGCATATACATAAACCCAAATAGGAAATAAACTCCTGAAACATTGGTGCATATATATACATATATAAATTCAGTCATTCAATCACAAATGTGTATGCAGCCAGATTCTTTGAATGGAGATCACATAATTTTTGTATGGCCATAAATTGAAGTTTTTCAACAATCTATCAGCATATAAAATGGAACTTTTGGCCTTTTTACAACCCTTGTTTGTCTAGGGGTCACATCAGAATGTTCTGGCTACAGACGTATTTGGATGCAATTGATTTTCTAAATGTTCAAGTGTGTTTACACCTACATGTCTATCTCAAAGTCAGATGGTGTAGCTGCTGGAATAGTTGTAGGTGCTTGAAAAGAGAGAAGGAAATGAGGTTAGTTTTAGTGCACTGAGAGTGACATCATTTTAATGGCTCAAATGGTTTGTGATCTTACCTTGTTTGGGTTTAGTGACTGTGAGTTGCACAAGAGCCTGCATATCTCCTACAGAGCAGCAGTACCAGCCAGAATCAGTCAGTCTCAGTCCAGTCATCAGCACAGTGAAGGAGCTTCTCCCATCATCACTGATCCTGACTAATGAATTCTGGGATGTGTCAGTCCTCCCCTTTGTGTAACAGCTCTTATCTTTAATTCTGCACCACTGTTTGTGTTTCTTCTTATATGCAAAACTGTAGAGACACTGAACACTGATATCACCATCTTCATGTCCAGATACACTGCTGTTCACCACAGACACATCAGGAACTGAAAGCGTTAAAAAACAATTCCGGAATTGAACAATATGATTAAGAATGTACATTCTTACATTGAGGGACAAAGAACATTGTAGCCTACTAAATTATTCTGTCAGTGGCTAAACTGGAAATAGCGTAATACTCTTACGGTTTGCTTTCGATATGCAATCCTCAATTCAAACATTATCTTAACTGCCACCTCAAAACCACTACAGCAATGAGATCCAATTCAATCAAAGTCAATGATTCTTATGGGGAGGTTCTTTTCAGTGCACACTTTTTGAATAATCCTTAACATTTGCAAAGCAACAATTCTACAAACAACACAACATAATGGATTACCAGCAAAAGCATGTAACTTGCTCAAAGCCCTTAATTCATTTCTCAAAGGTATTTATGTCAATGAACATATCAGTGCCATCAGAATAAAAATTAGTAAGTACTTGCACTCTAATAACTGCTGGGTTATAAAAACAACCTAGCGGTGGGTAAAATATGGACATACCCAGCGATTGGGTTGTTTTAACCCAGTGGTTGGGTTAAATGTTTAACCCAACCTCCCAATGCTGGGTCAAAACAACCCAGTTGCTGAGTATGTCCATATTTTACCCAGCGCTAGGTTGTATTTAACCCAGCAGTCTTTAGAGTGTGGGTCATTGTTCACAAACAAGACTCTTTTTTTTTAGAAACATGTTACATTTTAAGCCTCTTGAACTTTTTTTGCCTTGCTACCTTTCCACCACGCATCCTTACTCCTCTTCTTCTTCTCAGCTGTTTACCCTTTTTGTTTAATTGTCGTTCTTGTAAAAAATGATTCAAGGGACCTGTTACCACAGCTTAAATAAAGTTAATAGCCCGTTAAACATTTATTTAAATAATTTAATTAAACCTTTAAACTTGCCAATGTTATATTAATCAGTTGACATAATAATGTTGATCATGAGATCAGCTTAATATTGTATGTAATGTAAACTCTTATTTCTGCACTAACTGAATTTCTTTTAAAATTAAGTTGTAGTAACTCAATTAAAACGTCTTGTTAACTTTGGGAATTGGGTAGTTGATTTTTAGTTCCCTTGTGCTTTGCATAAGACTAGATAAGGAGAGTAAATGTTGAGTGCTTTTAGTGAAGGAAAGACCTAGTATTCAATGCTGTTATGTTTGACATTTGAAAGAGTTTGTGTTATGTTGAAGTTTTTGTGGTTACCATTGTGCTAAAGAGTAAACACTACATTCACTTTACGGGCATTGTCTGCAGTAATATCAGTGACAAGTAATATACTTCTTCATAAAATATACATGCTAAATAACATGTATGATGTGCTATGATGGCCGAGGATAGTCACAATTGAGTAGTCACAATCACATCAATTTCAACCACCAAATTACATTTGGTTACAAGAATCAAAGTGTTTATGTTACAAATTAGATTAAATTAGATTAGATGTTACAAAAACCTTTAAGAGTGTACCGTCAAAAACCTTTTACATAATTTATAACATTACTGCATTATTTTATTTCAGTAAAATGCATAAACTCATGTTTCTCAGAGAAAAGGTGCAATTTGAAAAGATATTCTTACCTGATTGTACATTCAGAATCAAATCTTTCCCGTCGTCTGTGCCACTGATCTCCACAGCACACCAGTAAACTCCGGAGTCTGAGGTCTGCAGATTCTCCCATCGCACTGTAAAAAGACTCTGGTTTGGATAATCAGTGAGGGAATATTTTCCGGTCTCATTTGCATATGCCAATATATTGCAAGAGGACCAAAACAACCCCTTACACCAGTATTTACGGTTTTCTTTATGTTTTTTATCATATAGACATGGAATAATGCCAGGTGATCCAGATTTCACTCCTATCTTCATTTTCTCAATTCCAGCACCATCTGTAGACAAGATTAAGTATAGGCAAAAAATGTAAACATGCATAAACTGCACATTATGGAAAAATTACTATACTGAAGAATTACTAGCCTAAAGAATTCAAATTAAACAATTTTAACAATTTAAGGTTAAAAGAGACCATACAATAGTTCAATAACACTGAGTATTATAATTGTTTACCTGAGATGTGAAGTAAAATCCCAGAGAGAATCAGAGGGTAAATCATGTCTACAGTGGAGTTCATGTGCATGAGAAGAGCAGGTCACTTCTCACGGTGTCTCTGTTTACTCCTGTTTCAGAGCAAGACCAGAAATATCACCTTAAACCACATAAGCATTAGCTAGTGAGAAAACGTGCCATTTTGCAGTCAGCAACCTCACACTTAATGGTTTTAGCCGCTTTCTTACTAAACCCACAAACACACTGAACCAAAATGTCACATTGCAGAAGCATGAAAATGATCAACACACACAAACTGTGATGTACTGTATAATTGGTAGCTTAAGTTTTAGGTTTTATTATCTGTTCAATCATTTTTCCAACTCGGGGGTTCACATGGATTGATGTAAAATAATTTGAACATGCAAGTATGACTAACAAAATAACTGATGATTGCACAAAATCTAAACTGTCCATGTTTTTAAACATGTTACACCTCAAAGGATGTCACAACCATTCATAGCAGAGAAATATGAAAACATCAAAGTCTGTGATAAGAAAACATCCCCAGTCTCTTATATTTCCTCAAAAATACGAGAGATTCTTAATAAATAAATAAGTAAATATCATATCTTTAGGTACAATTATTTAAAAGCATTGTGGCTGCACTGTTTCCTGTAATGGTCATGCTAAACTGAGCAAAAAATAAAATCTGCACAGCTGAACCACAACCACAAAAACACAAGAACTGAAGCAACACTTACTCGTTCACATAAAGACATTGACTTCTGCTCCACGTTGTCACCACATTCGCCACCGTGGGTGGGGGCGTGGGGGTGGGGGTTGGCGGGTTTAGACCCATCAGGTCAGATCAGATCAGTGAAAGACCACAGATGGAAAGGAGTCGTAAAATTCTTATTTTTACTACTATACGACAATGCCATTTTCTCAGGAGAGGACTTTTGACAGAGTAGTTATAAACTCTGCATTAATTTACAACAATCTTTTGAATTTTCAATAGTCTTGACAAATCTGTATAGGTCCTTTTGAAAATAATATATTAGGTGTGTAAAATAGGTATTAAGTAAAAACAAGCTGAAAAACACAAAAAGTTGTGATGACAGTCGTCTGCTTTTGGTTTTGTTTCTACTGGACAGCGTGGAGCTACAGTGTTGTATATCATGCTTTATATTTCTCCACCTGCTGGAGGCTTCTCTGCTTCACTCACAGGAACATTCATGAGCATTTATGTCAGAAATATAGTATGAAATAAGTCTAATAAATTCAATGAGCAAGTTGGTCGTAACTTTGTATTTATATTTCTGACATGACACGGCCCAAATCACAGTCTGTGTAAAAATTAACATCGACAGAACAATAATTCATATTTTATAACTTTTGTTGTTATTATTATTAGTCCCATTATTATGAAGTTTAATGTGACTAGCGGAGGGCGGAGGTGTACTTTTGTTTTGGTCTGAGATGCGGAGATCCCGTGCGACATCTAGTGGTTGAAAACTGTATATAGCACCTTTAAGTTGGATTGATTTAAAAGAGTTGCATGATAATGGACAATCTCTGCAGAATAGGATCTAATGCCCATTACAGAAAAACACGTGAAAAAAACACAAGAAGACTCGAAATTATTTAATAGGAATTAGAAAAATCTGCAATTTTAATGAAAAGAGTGGCATGTAACGCAAAAATACATTACAGACATTAGTCATTTAGCAAACACAGACGTCTAATAGTTTTCATACAGATTCCTTAAGTATAGTCTGTATAATAAGCATAAAGCAAATACAGAATTTCATTTTTTTTTCAAAACTTTTATAATCATCTGATCCTTTAGGTTGATGTAAAGAAAATTCCTCTAGTTCAATGACAGACAGAAACGCTTCATATGCGATCTGAAAGATGAAATTAAAGCGCACACTTATCAACAGACAAATATGAGGACCAAATATGTTTCTATGTCACATCATGTAGATTTGGATACATTTAACCCACATAAAATATTCACACACTGTGTAGTCACAAAGACTTAAATAAATCTATTATGCGGCAAAAAAGCATTTGAAGTTTAGAAAGAATCTTGGTCATTAAAATACTAACATTTCCTCCTCAGTGCCAGTTTGTGTGATCATAATTTCTGTTTAAAGTAGAACAAATTACAAGCTCATTAGGTTTTATTTTGTTATCTAAAAGCAAAGCCTTTATTTACTATTGGTTATTGATTGAGCTTTACCAGGTTTTCCCAAAGGTTTCTCAAAGTCACAGTAAAGAGACTCTGAACAGGATAATCAATTACTGACAGATTCTCCTTTGTTGTGTTTGTGTATGTACTAGATTTATCAATTTCTGAGAGCCAGTATTTTTTTCTGTGGTGGGTTTTTCCCATCATAATGACATGGGATGGTGACAGATCCTCTAGTTTGAATATACAAAACATGATTTAACCCACCATCGTTGGGTTCAACACATTAACTAACAATACAAGCTGTTATTACATCCAGGACTAACAATAAATCACATCTTTTTTTTTCAGCTTTTAAAACACGATAAAAGCAACACAAACAGCTAAACATAAATTGTGAAATTAAATATTAGAAAATAATAAACAGGATTCATCAGACACGGCACAAAACTCACCCAAAATGAGCCAAAACCTGTTTGAAATGTAGAACATTTTTGTCTTTGGGTATGCGACCATTCAATACATTTCTCTTGCTGTATCTTGAGTTGTTTGTCTGTGTTTGTCGTAACTCCTATACTTCCATTTTCACCCAAATGCTGCGTTCACGCCATATCGTAACTACCGTAATTTTCCAGATGACAACATGTGACGTTCTACTCGGAGCTGTTCACGTCCTCAGACTCCGAATTATGCTTTTTCTATGGCAACACTATCAACGCCTAAACAGAAGGTGTGTTCGACATGAACTAAGGCTACAGACGACGGTCAAGGAGAATAGCCGAGAGCAGTCGGGGGCGGAGTTGAAAACGGAGCCGTCAAGTCGGACACTTTCTGCTCTCGTTAGAGACGCTCTCGTGGTGTTTTCTTACTCTGTCGCAGGTGAAGTGAATTAAGTGCAATATCTGTCAAATACACAGACGTTTCAAAAGCGTTTTCATAAACAACAAAAACACTTTTCATATACTGCTTAATACAGCGCCATCTGAACAGGAATAATGTTCAGCATAAACATATTCTATTTAAAGTGCCCCTATTATGCCTTTTCAAATATGATCTTTCATGCAGTGTCATGTAGCTATATGTGAACATAAACTATCTGCAAAGTTGTAAAGCCGACAGTGCACGATAAATAAAGTTATTGTCTATCAAAAAAACAAACAACAAAAAAAAGAGTCGGCTCACATTTGCCTGAACAAGTCCTCAGGAATTCGAATCTTTGTCTGTTATGGCCACACGTCACGAAGTAACACATCTGCATAATGTCCGCCCACGTTCTACGTCGCGAACAACTTATCCGCCCACAAACAGTAAAATTTCCTTGTGGTTTACATCACATGGAAATTTACACGTACATTATACAGAAGAGGCTGTATCCTACACTGTGAGTAAAACTGTTTTATATTCATTTCCAAAAGATGATGAATCTACAAAGATTGTTTTCTGGCGATCGTTCAAAATACGTAGTTGTGTATGTTATGTTGTGTAACAACCCTGCACATGTCTTGCTAACCGGTTAAATCACGCTTTTGTAGTTCTGTTGTTGAGCTGTGGACCCACTGTAGTTTGACAATTTGTGATTGATGCAGCTTGACTGTCTGTCTGTCTCATTAGTTGAAGTAATGATAAAGGATGGCACACGAAGCAGCTTTTACGCCGAATGCGGAAAGTGCTGTGCTATGAAACCCATTGGTTTCAGTGTCTTCCGCCCTGCGAGGACGGCTTGTTTCTGTCTCGACCAAAGCGCACGTGCGGACAAAGTTCAAATAAGTTGTTCAAATAAACTTTTGCTGCTGCGCTCTGAAGGGCTGCACTGAAGCGCTTTCCTCGTTCGGTGTGAAAGCCGCCTTAATGCATTATACAATGTTGAAGTTTACAACATAGAGGTGTGCCTGGTTCGCATTCCAAGGTAGACCGTGTTAACTTGTCGATCAGCCACTTCAGTCGTTTCATCATCAGACTCGAATTGGTATGGTAAAATCGATGCCATCTTTTCTATGTATTGACAACTATCCAAGGCTGTCAAGTCAGTTATGGCAATGGGCGTTTCGTTCTCCGACACGCTGTACACGGTAGACCAATCATAAAGGACTGAGCCATCTGAAGCAATCACAGCAGTGAGGGCTCACGGAAAGGAAGGGTTCAGAGAGACTGATTCTTCGAACTGCTTCGCACGAGTCGTTTAGGAATCATTTAGAAATGGGGTAAAATTAAATCTATTTTTGGAGAAAACTGAAGTGTTTTTTGACCTTGCATACATGTAAACCTGTTTTGGGAGTCTATTAAAACAATATTATCAACCTTTAAAATGGCATAATAGGGGCACTTTAAATAGTAATAAAGTGGGGTTATATATGCTTTTATCAGTGTTTTATGACAAACGTAACTCAATATAACATTGCGACTACAGTAAAAACACTTTTACTTTTCTAAAAACACAGATTTGTGAACATTATCGGACATGAGGATGTTAGAATAAACCAGCCTTGCCTTGAGCCCTGACAAAACGTTGCAAAACGTTTTTTTCAAACGGAAACGGTGGTGCGTTGAACATCCTGTTCTATGAGGCGCCACGTAGGATTTAAATCGAACTTCGCTTATCAATACATACATAAAACACGTGCATATACACCTAGAAATTACTTGCATATACATGTATACTATTGGATGTTCAAAATATATATATGAAATACACGTGCACACTAATATGAAATCCATACCAATACATCTTATGCTATTAATGAATGCATATACACTGTTAGACATTTCTGTAATTTCTCCAGTTATTAACTGTATATCACCCAGTATAATACTGCAAATTCCCTTTGCAGTAAATAACTGTAATAACCATTGCATTATGGGAATTTTCTGTGACGTCAGACCCCAAATACAGAGACTTACCGTAGTTTTTAAAATTGCTGTATACTACTGTATTTGCTGTAACGGTCTCATTGGCACGTTCTATGAGGTCGTTTTATTTTCCTCATTTATTATTTTTGGATTGACAAGATTTGCCCTACACCATGTCTACAATGCCGCAACAGCTTGGGACGGACTACACTGGATGTGTTGCATGGCTTGTAATGACTGGAAAATCCGTTTGTCCTTCATGTCAGACACAGCGCGAGCGCTTGAAGTACATCTGTAAGTCAGAAATATACCGGGGCATTACTTTACTATAAGCATCCACTGTAGATTGTATATTTCATGAGTTCTTTATTGTCTTCTTCTGTCGAGTCGCGCTGCGCCGCGCCACTCGTGTCCGAGGAAGACGTCGAAGCAGCGTGCAGCGTCGCGGCGTTTGCCCGGGGATGAACCCGCAAGAGCGGAAGAGTTCCGGAGAACATCCGCGCTGTTTGTCGATGCAATTTACGATAGATTAAGACCAGCAAGTAAGGTAAAAATACATATACGTTTGTCTTAGTGTTTGTCAGATTTTTCCACACCACTTTAACCTGGTAATATTTACCCGTCAACATGGCGGTTACAAACTTTACTATAGTAAACTGCGCTGTCGTTTCAAACGGTTTTTGTCAGCTTATTAAATTAAGTTACTGAATTAAAATAATTTTCAACAAGCAACACTTATCTTATATTAACATTAGGTTAACTAATGTGAAATTTTGTTCAGGTGTTAGTATAATGTTGGCCAGTTGCCTATTGAGAAAAAAAAAAATCGAATGTTAGCTCGGTTAGACAAGTTATATGGCTAACTGTTAGCTGCCTTTCTAGTTTTAGAATTAGTTTGTTATAATTATTAATGGAATTTAAGATTTACTGCATTTTGTTGTGTTTGTGTTTTAAAGGCAACTGCAGTGAAGCATCAAGAAAGACGAGCATGCCAACCACTCTGAGACTGATAGTTCATGGTAAGAGAACAGCTATGGTTTTGAGATGTTTGTGTATTCTGTGTGGGGTTTGCCTTTTAAAAGTGTGCCATTTCTTCTACTTGTTTTTCAGAGAAGACATTTCTGTCACTAACAAAGTGGATGGTGAGCAAAGGTGGTGGCCACGTTTTGGAGCAGACCTGGGTTTTGCAGATGGCTGTGTATTCTTTGGCTGCATGTCTTTTTCTCCATTATGTTTCTGTTGCCTATAGATTCTTTGTGAGGATACAACATAATGCACTGCAAAACGTCCTAAGACAGGGGAAATGGTGAAGATGCAGTTTTTTCAACTTCATTGAGCAGTTTAAGACTGTATTTTTAAGTGTTATACATGCATTGTTTTAAATAAAGTATTTGATATTTTGTGATTATTGTGTTCGTTTTAATTGAATGTCAGTAGTACCTATGCAGAGTAAAAATAAAATACATTTAAATTAATTATATATAAATTTATAAAATCTACTGAAATCTATATTAAAATGAATGAATTACAGTAGTATACTGTTGAATTTGATCTTTTTAATAGTATTTGGCTGTAAAACAGCTACAGTATGCAACTAAATTAAATACGGTTTGCTACTGTAAATTCTAATTATAGTAACTTACTGGCAACAGTGTTGCCAGTAAGTTACTGTAAAAACCCTTTGAAATGTCTAACAGTGTACTCTTGTGAATAATTTGTGTATACATATAAACTTGACGCATGCATACGCTAATAGACACTCGCTTATACGTATAAACGATCTCACCGGCGTCGCCGCCACGCGGTCACGTGATTCAGGGAGCTCTCCAAACAAACCAACGTTAACAGTACATTTGAATGTGTTTAAGTAGGATAGAGACGACAGCTTCACTAAAAAGGGATTTGCAGCAATTTTTGGTAAACATTACAGCATATTATGCATTGACTTTTACGTTAATGACATTTACAGTATAATTTTATTCTGGAGGGTGATGAAGAGGCAACCCTTCCCTGGTGAAAAAAACAGCATATGCTGGTGATGTTTTGATGCTGGTTTAAACTGGTCCTTTGGTGGTTTATGCTGGTCATGTTGCTGGTCAAGGACCAGCATAAGCAAAGGACCAGCATAAACCAGCAAAGGACCAGCTTAAACCAGCATCAAAACATACCTAACCAGCATCCCAGCATCAAAACATACCTACCAGCACATGCTGGTTTTTTCACAGGGTTACGAAAATTGAACATGGTTTTTACTACAAATAAAACCAAAAAACCATGGTTATGATAGTTAAACCATGGTAACCACAAATTAACCATGGTCTTGCTACACTAACCATAGTTTAACCATGGTATTTGTAGTAAAACTATGGTTATACAAATGGTAATCAATGCGCCAAAAAAACATGGTTACTACACTTTTACTATAATAAAACCATGGTTAATTTTCGTAAGGGTTAATATGGTTTTCTTGTATTTAACCCTCAGGTATTGCTTACTTATAATGTGACCATACAGCTTAACTATTTTTCAGTTAAATAAATGTTCTATATTTTAGTTGAATAATATTTATTTAATATTTTAAGGAGACCATTTAGTACTAAATACTATTTGTCCAATAATTATGGTCCATTAATGACTTAAAATGTATATATTATTTTATATTTCTGTTACTTATATTACAATTTGTGTAGTATTTAAGGTTAAATAGAGAAAAGGGGTTTTAAATTCTGATGCAAAGAGGCAAATTAGAGTCATTTTGTAGTTGGAAAAAAAATCATTTTCATTTGTAATGCCTGGTTTACCCACTAGGTACATGTATGGCTCTTTACTAAATATACATGTATCTAGAATATTGCAGGTCATACCTGCTTACTTTTTTTTTTTACATTTTTCATTTGAACAAATATTTAGAAATGATTAACACTATGTTTTTAAATATGAAATTTAAAAAGTCAATAACTTGCATCCTTTTTTACTCGTATAAGTACACACAATAAATGCAAGCAAATACTGAATCAAACCAAGTTTAAAATGGTGCTAAAAAAGCATTCAGCTGCATTTTTATCCCCTTATATGTACAGTATATACATATAAATAAATGTGGAATCGAGATCGCCATGCCCTACCCCCAATCCAATCCCCCACTCCAAAAAAAAAAAAAAAAAAAAAATATTTATCTCACTCCAAATTAAAAGTTGGCAACCCTGTATCTGATCATTACTGTTGATCACTGTTGTTGTTGTGCTATGGTATTTTAATATTTACTATTATATAATCAGAGGAGTATAGAAAAGTTCCCCTTCGGGAACTCGAGCTGCGTCCGAAAACGCTAGGGGAACGCCTCCAGCGTGACCACGCTCTGAAACATGTGTGCAAACAGTCCAATGGAGAAGCGAGACGTCACAGGCGGGGTGACGTAGAGACCAGAGAGCTTAAAAGCACGTGCGATGCGTGCAGCCGGCAGCTTCTGTCTTTCAGCAAGCGCTCTGTGTGTGTGTGTCACTCTGTTTTTTGTGCTAGTTCGCACAGCTTTTATTTGAGAGTGTCACTATGTCCTACAAAGTATTCTTACGAATATAAGCAGCGGCATTTAGACTGTGTGTTCCTCTCTGCCTGCGCCATTTCGGGTGGCGATACACACAATCTATTTGTTGTCTGTCTGGGAGCGAAGCATGGGAGTCAGTTCTCGAGGGAGCTGACTGCCCGCGTTTGCGTTCCCCGCGCTCAGCTCCCGCTTCTGTCGAGGCAGGGCGGCAGCTGTGATCGTGGGGATCGCATATAGATCTACGGACGGGTTAGAGACGGGTCCGCCCTATCTCTGCCTTTCTCCCTAGATCTAGCGCTCTCTTTCGGGGTTCGGAAGCCCGCGCTGCGGTCCTTCCCCCTTTGAATGAGAGCTCGCGGCGAAGCCGGCTGTGTCAGCTCCCCTAGGGGGCTGACTGCCCGCACTCTCGCTGCGCACGCTTCGTTCCCGGAGGGCTCTCTTCGAGGAGGGAGCCCTCGTGAACTTCCCCGCGGCTCGGGTCCCGCTTTTGCCGAGGCAGAGCGGCGACTGCGGCCGTGGGGATCGCACATGGATCTACGGACGGGTTAGAGACGGGTCCGCCCTATCTCTGCCTTTCTCCCTAGATCTAGCGCTCTCTTTCTGGGTTCGGAAGCCCGCGCTGCGGTTCTTCCCCCTTTGAATGAGAGCTCGCGGCGAAGCGGGCTGCGTCAGCTCTCGAGGGAGTTGACGGCCCGCGCTCTGGCTGCGCACGCTCGCTCTCGGAGGGCTCTCTTCGAAAGAAAAAAAAGGGAGCTTTCGTGAGCTTCTCCGCGGCTCGGGTCCCGCTTTTGCCGAGGCAGAGCGGCGACTGCGGCCGTGGGGAATCGCAGCATAGATCTGTGAACGGGTTAGAGACGGGTCCGCCCTCTCTCTGCCTTTCTCCTTAGATCTAGCGCTCTCTCTCGGGGCTCGGAAGCCCGCGCTGCGGTTCTTCCTCCTCTGAGTGAGAGCTCGTGCTGCTGCGGCTATCTTTCTCCGAGGAGATTGATGCTGTCCGCATATGAGCTGACTGCATATTAGATCGCTCGTTTCTACCTGCCCTCGCTTCTAAAAAAATAAATAAATAAATAACAGGAACGGGGATTCAAGCGATTTATGTGTGGTTTGTTCGGGAGCTGAGCATGTACAGTCCGCCCTTGAGGGGGCGGGCTGTGTTCATTCATAAATGTGTCCATTCAAAAAACAAATAAACAAAAACAAACGACGTGCATTTTGAATATTTAGCTCTTCTCCCATTGTCATTTAATTCTGAGGAATTAAATTTACTGCACTCTCACCCTATACTAACCTTTTTGACATTTTGTCAGTATTAGCTCATTCTGAGCTTGGGGCGGTTCGGCATCGAGATGTCGTCCTCACCCATATGAAAAGACTGGGGTTGTGACTGAACGCAGAGAAAAGTGTGCTTTCTCCATTACAGAGAACCACTTATCTAGGCTTGGTGTGAGATTGACCACGATGCAGGCATGTCTTTTTCCTGCTCGGATCGAGTCATCCTCGCGGCAGTCAAGAGAGTGAAAGTAGGCACTCACTGTGAAGCAGTTTCATAACTGCTGGGTCTGATGGCAGCTGTGTCCAACGTGATAGCTTTTGGCCTGCTGTACATGAGACCCCTGCAGTGGTGTCTCAAGACCAAGGGGGTCTCCCCGAGGGGAAACCTGCTTTGCATGATCAAAGTCACGCGGCGATGCCTACGTGCCTTGGACATGTGGAGGAGACCTTGGTTCTTGTCTCAGGGCCTGGTGCTGGGAGCTCCTTGTCGCCGCGTAATGCTAGCGACGGACGCGTCCCTCACCGGTTGGGGAATGGTCATGAGTGGCCACCCCGCCCGCGGTCTGTGGAGCGGTCACCATCCAGCTTGGCACTTCAGCTGCCTGGAGATGCTGGCCGTGTTTCAGATACTGAAACACTTTCACCCGGACCTATGAGGCAGTACGTATAAGGAGAATCCTGATTCCTATGGTCCAGGACCTCTGAGGGCAGGCCCTTCTGGGGAAGAGCGTGGTCCACCGCATTCTTCGGTGCCCGTCTCTCCTCAGTGCCCTCGGGAGATCAGCCTGCCAACCCTGCCGGTGTTCCAGGGCGCAGCGGTCTCCAGCGAGCCCTCGGGTTCTTCCGTTCGGCCTAGCACTCCCCCCCGCACTTTCACGAAGAGTGTGGATGCTGCTCTGGCTCCGCTGCGACTCCGGGGCATCCACATACTCAACTGCATCAACGATTGGTTGATTTTGGCTCAATTGGAGCACATGGCGGTTCAACATCGAGATGTTGTTCTCGCTCATATGAAAGAGCTGGGGTTGAGACTGAACGCCAAGAAGAGTGTGCTGTCTCCATTACAGAGAACCACTTATCTAGGCGCTGTGTGGGATTCGACCACGATGCAGGCACGTTTGTCACCTGCTCGGATCGAGTCGATCCTCACTGCAGTCACGAGAGTGAAAGAAGGCCGGTCACTCACTGTAAAGCAGTTCCAGCGACTGCTGGGTCTGATGGCAGCTGCGTCCAACGTCGTACCTTTTGGCCTGCTGTACATGAGACCCCTACAGTGGTGGCTCAGGACCAAGGGGTTCTCCCCGAGGGGAAACCCGTTCCGCATGATCAAGGTCACGCGGCGATGCCTACGTGCCTTAGATATGTGGAAGAAGCCTTGGTTCCTGTCCCAGGGCCCGGTGTTAGGAGCTCCTTGTCGCCGCGTAACGCTAGCGACGGACGCGTCTCTCACCGGTTGGGATGCGGTCATGAGTGGCCACCCCGCCCGCGGTCTGTGGAGCGGTCGCCATCTCACCTGGCACATCAACTGCCTGGAGATGCTGGCCGTGTTTCGAGCGTTGAAACACTTTCTCCCAGACCTAATAGGCTACCATGTGTTGGTGCGCACCGACAACACAGCGGTGGTCTATTACATCAACCACCAGGGAGGTCTGCGTTCGCGACCCTTGTACAAGCTGGCGCACCAGATCCTTGTGTGGTCCCAGGGGAAACTCCTCTCACTGAGAGCAGTTCATGTTCCTGGGCATCTCAACATGGGAGCAGACGTCCTGTCGAGGCAGGGGCCGAGGCCCGGGGAATGGATGCTTCACCCTGAGGTGGTGAAGCAGATTTGGAGAGTTTTTCGGCCAGGCTCAGGTGGACCTCTTCGCTACTCAGGAGAATGCGCAATGTCCCCACTGGTTCTCTCTGACTCATCCAGCTCCGCTGGGGCTGGATGCCATGGTACAGACGTGGCCGAGGCTTCGTCTGTACGCATCTCCCCCGATCGCTCTGCTCCCGGGAGTTCTGGAGAGGGTGCGCCGGGACGGGGTCCGTCTTCTTTTAGTAGCCCCGTACTGGCCGGCCCGAGCATGGTTCTCGGACCTGGTTTCCCTCCTCGACGGCTCTCCATGGGAGATTCCCGTCAGGAGGGACCTCCTCTCGCAAGCGGGAGGCACCATCCTTCACCCTCGCCCGGAGTTGTGGAAGTTGTGGGTGTGGCCTCTGAGGGGGCACACCTCGTAGCTTCCGGTCTCTCAACCGAGGTTGTTGAGACCATCCTCCAATCCAGAGCTCCCTCTACGAGGAAACTGTATGCCCTGAAGTGGAAGCTTTTCACTTCATGGTGTGGAGACCACCAGCAAGACCCAGTTAACTGCCCCGTTGGTACAGTGCTGGAGTTTCTGCAGGATCGGTTCTCTGCAGGGTTAGCCCACTCCACCCTGAAGGTCTACGTGGCGGCTATTGCGGCCTACCACGCCCTTCTGGGTGGCTCCTCAGTGGGTAGGAACCCCCTGGTTACAGGTTTCCTCCACGGTGCGCTGAGGCTGAGGCCTCTGACCAGATGTAGCTTTGCTGTGTGGTGAGTTGGTTGCTATTCCATAACTTTGAGTCCTCTGTTTCCCCCCCTCTATTTGGGGGTCAAGGCTCACTCCTCTCGAAGTATGGCCTTCTCGTCATGCCTCTCTGACATTTCAACGCTGCGGGTTTTTCCATGCCACTCACTTTCATGAGATTCTCGGTCTCATTTATGCCACTCTGGGCTCCTTTTTCTCTCGTCCTAGCTGTGCTCAGTGATACACACTAGGCAGGGATTTGAAAGTCTGGCAGCGTGGGCATATCGTTCCCCTAGCGTTTTCGGACGCAGCTCGAGTTCCCGAAGGGGAACGTCCCAGGTTACGTATGTAACCATGGTTCCCCGAGGGAACGAGACGCTGCGTCTCGAGCCATACTTCCGGCATCCCTGCAGCGCTTGCTTCTCTATTTAGAAGCTGCCGGCTGCACGCATCGCACGTGCTTTTAAGCTCTCTGGTCTCTACGTCACCCCGCCTGTGACGTCTCGCTTCTCCATTGGACTGTTTGCACACATGTTTCAGAGCGTGGTCACGCTGGAGGCGTTCCCCTAGCGTTTTCGGACGCAGCGTCTCGTTCCCTCGGGGAACCATGGTTACATACGTAACCTGGGACGTTTATGAAGGTGTCACTCCACAATACAATAGCAAAATATATAAATATGTATAGTATATTTATGTTACATTAATCGGTGTCTCTTTAATACCACGTGGTTTATATACTACGTTACAGCTGATTGGGCTGACATTCTTGACACACCCACCAAACAAGAGAAAACGTATCTCAAACCCCGTTGCACACCGTAAACACGTCGTTCAACACGGAAACCGTGGCAAAACGTTGGGCACCGGTGTGAGCTTGAACTTGCCCCTGAATAAACCCGAAACACACGTGATCGTTGTCATGCGGTGAATCTTGCCAATCGCGAAACAGCCGTGTCGTCATCAGAGCTCCTGCTGCTGCTCTGAAGAAACCGCGCCGGCTGCTCTCAAATCGCTATCGCGGTACTTTGATGCCACACGTGACAGTAATGAGGCGTCGGCGCCGTCTCAAGTCGAACAAAATTTCTAACCGGCATGCACTGCTTCAAGTCAGAATTTGATCGAGCTGCGCAGCCCTGCGTTAAGTGTAACACACCCAGAGCCTATTGGTCAGGTGGTCGTATCTCTCAAAAGAATTCCCAGTTCACAAGTTGTAATTACGAGTCCTACGAGGACGTGAACGCTTTTTACAAGTTGGAATCTCGTAATTACAGGAATTCCGATATGGCGTAAACTCACCTTTACTTAGCACTCAAACGTCTTGCATCACCTGGTTAAGAGCTGAGGATTCACTCTAGATCAGGTTTTCTCAGCTCTAGCCCTCAAAGTCCACTTTCATGCAGAGTTTAGTTCAGCCCTAATCAAACACATGTGAACAAGTTAATCAAGGTCTTCAGGATTACTAATTGCAGGCAGGTAAGTTTGGAGATGAATGCTGCAGGAAAGTGGACCTCAAGGGCCAAAGCTGAGAAACTGTTTACACCTCTGTTTTACTAATAGGGTTCATTTTGTTTTCACAGTAATGCCAACCAGTGTATATTTAAAAAAAAAAAAAAAAAAAAAAAAAAAAAAAAAAAAAAAGAAAAACTGATGCTTCTACATACATTAACTACATACATTTTTAGCTGCATGCTTTAAGCACTGAAGCTTCACACCGTTTAAAAGTGAAACTGTAAAACAGATTTTTATTAATTTACAATTACTGACTTTGACTTTATCATAACTTTATTCAGAAGGAGCAGAAGTAACACCTCTTGTTATGAACTCACAGCCTTGGGTGTTTTTTTTTCACCATCTTTAGTGTTTGTTTCACAGCGCTGCAGATCACCTCAACTTCTGAATTCACAAATGATGAAGGCTGTGAATAAACAAGATCAGCTCTGAGAATCTCATTTCTGCATCACAACCCTTAGCATGTCATTTCAGTGCAACACGTCATATAATGGAAATGCAGTAGTTATAATTCCCAGCCAAATCCCAGTCGAAATTGCTGTGATTGCTTTTACAAAAACCTCAATGGAGAACATTCAGAGGAGACACTTACTGCTTTATGAAAGGTAATCAGAACTGTAAATCACTGAACTATACTCCACTGAGGCAGAAGACTGTGAATAAACACAAGGGATGGTCATTCATTTGCAATCAGCATCTCAGTAAATGTCTACAGAACATGAGTTTTGGATGAGTGTGTTGTTCTCTAAAGATTTATGAATGTGTTAATTACGTTATTTATACATTACATTACAATACTTACTGCAGTTCTGGTGCTACTGAGATGTTCTTCTCTAATGTGACTCCTCTCTGTCAGAGTAAGACATGAAGATTAAATCTCATAATATTTTACATGTGAATCTTTGAGATAAATAGTATCTTTTCATTCCACAAAAGTTCTTTTTAGAATGTTCTATAGATTTTTAAATGTTTTTCACACTTAAAAAAAAAAAAAAAAAAAAACACAACTTGACAGGGGTTTATGAATGAAACACAAATAGTATAAAATACTAATTTAATATGGCTCTTTGGAACACTTGATTCTGATTGGTCAGTGTAATCATTCTGTGGTCAAATGTGTTTGCATAAAGACAATAAAACTTATATTTTACCGCTTTTGTCCCCTGGAGACCAATTTCCTATAACTGTGCTGGATACCTTTTAAGTCACTTTACTATTATTCTTTTTTTTTTTTTTTTTTTTAATACATACTGTAATGAAATAATTTCAACACAAATGTCTATATAGTTTGTCCACTGTCCATTTATTGATTTATTTGTTAAGTGGCTGTAAATGCAGCACTATAATGCAATTTCAGTCATCTAGAAAACTCACTCTGCTTCTTTCTTCGTCTCCAAGTTACTATGGCAACAAGAATAACAAGCAGTAACAGCACAAGCGTCGCTGGTAGAAACATGACCAGAATCACATCACGCCTGTAAGTGATGAAGAGACATTTGTATTTATCATACAGAACTATTCTCACTTTTAATGCATAGTACGTTAATCTTGTAAAGCCTAATTTAGAGATATAATTTCAAGCAAATGCACTTTAAAATGCCTTAAATACTTGTTTTGCTCATCTGTGCTGTGTATTTCACTATTATCAGTCTCTGAGGCTGCTATTAGAGATGGATGGGTTTCATCTCTGCAATTAAAAATAACATTACTATGGTGACATGAAACAGTTTAGTAATACAGTTATTATGAATGACTGAATAATGTTCATACTTACATGTGTGTCTCAGGTCTTGATTCAGTACTTATAGCTGCCAGAAACAGAAACAAAGAAACAGATTTCTTAGTTAGAAAATAATGTTATTATTAATGAAAGAATCCAAGAAAAAACATCCTATGGTGATCAATCATGATATAATAAGTCAAAATTTTGTATGTAATAGCTATGACTCAATATTTTAAGTTTTGACTTTTATCCAAATACTTTTGTTTGGCTGTTTCTTACTGTTTATTATTTTATACATACTTATAGTATTGGTGTTGGCTGATGACTGTGTTGTGTGCCTGCAAAACAATGGGGAAAAAAGGGAAAATAATAACATTTTACTAATAATAATTTTTTTATATACATTTTAAAGCACAGCCAGCACAAAATCAAACTTTAGCACCGGTGTTTACTTTGTGATCATTCTGAAGTTAAATACAGATTTAAAATCATCACAAGAAATAATTTAATAGCTATTATAGTGTTTTTGCAAAATCAAATATTTGCATAGCTATGACAGGAAACACTGTCATCTGAGAATACCAAGGATAAAAAAAAAAAAAACTTTGCATCTTAAAAATAAAGCATATACATAAACCCAAATAGGAAATAAATTCCTGAAACATTGGTGTATATATATACATATATCAATTCAGTCATTCAATCACAAATATGTATGCAGCCAGATTCTTTGAATGGAGATCACATAAATTTTGTATGGCCATAAAATGAAGTTTTTCAACAATCTATTAGCATATAAAATGGAACTTTTGGCCTTTTTACAACCCTTGTTTGTCTAGGGGTCACATCAGAATGTTCTGGCTACAGACGTATTTGGATGCAATTGATTTTCTAAATGTTCAAGTGTGTTTACACCTACATGTCTTTTTCAAAGTCAGATGGTGTAGCTGCTGGAACAGTTGTAGGTGCTTGAAAAGAGAGAAGGAAATGAGGTTAGTTTTAGTGCACTGAGAGTGACATTTTAATGGCTCAAATGATTTGTGATCTTACCTTGTTTGGGTTTAGTGACTGTGAGTTGCACAACAGCCTGCATATCTCCTACAGAGCAGCAGTACCAGCCAGAATCAGTCAGTCTCAGTCCAGTCATCAACACAGTGAAGGAGCTTCTCCCATCATCACTGATCTTGACTAATGGATTTTGGGATGTGTCAGTCTTCCCCACTGTGTAACAGCTCTTATCTTTAATTCTGCACCACTGTTTGAGTTTATTCTTAAATCCAGAACTGTAGAGACACTGAACACTGATATCACCACCTTCATGTCCAGATACACTGCTGTTCACCACAGACACATCAGGAACTGAAAGCGTTAAAAAACAATTCCGGAATTGAACAATATGATTAAGAATGTACATTCTTACATTGAGGCACACAGAACATTGTAGCCTACCGAATGATTCTGTCAGCGGCTAAACTGGAAATAGCGTAATACTCTTACGGTTTGCTTTCGATATGCAATCCTTAATTTAAACATTATCTTAACTGCCACCTCAAAACCACTACAGCAATGAGATCCAATTCAATCAAAGTAAATGATTCTTATGGGGAGGTTCTTTTCAGTGCACACTTTTTGAATAATCCTTAACATTTGCAAAGCAACAGTTCTATAAACAGCACAACATAATGGATTACCAGCAAAAGCATATAACTTGCTCAAAGCCCTTAATTCATTTCTCAAAGGCATTTATGTCAATGAACATATCAGTGCCGTCAGAATAAAAACATAGTAAGTACTTGCACTCTAATAACTGCTGGGTTAAAAACAACCTAGCGGTGGGTAAAATATGGACATACCCAGCGATTGGGTTGTTTTAACCCAGTGGTTGGGTTAAATGTTTAACCCAACCTCCCAATGCTGGGTCAAAACAACCCAATTGCTGAGTATGTCCATATTTTACCCAGCGCTAGGTTGTATTTAACCCAGCAGTCTTTAGATTGTGGGTCATTGTTCACAAACAAGACTCTTTTTTTGTAGAAACATGTTACATCTTTAGCCTCTTGAACTTTTTTTGCCTCGCTGCCTTTCCACCACGCATCCTTACTCCTCTTCTTCTTCCCAGCTGTTTACCCTTTTTGTTTAATTGTCGTTCTTGTAAAAAATGATTCAAGGGACCTGTTACCACAGCTTAAATAAAGTTAATAGCCCGTTAAAAATTTTAATAATTTGATTAAACCTTTAAACTTGCCAATGTTATATTAATCAGTTGACATAATAATGTTGATCATGAGATCAGCTTAATATTGTATGTAATGTAAACTCTTATTTCTGCACTAACTGAATTTCTTTTAAAATTAAGTTGTAGTAACTTAACTCCTAAAATACTACTTTTTTTTTTTTTTTGAGTAGTCACAATCACATCAATTTCAACCACCAAATTACATTTGGTTACAAGAATCAATGCGTTTATGTTACAAATTAGATTAAATTAGATTAGATGTTACAAAAACCTTTAAGAGTGTGCTGTCAAAACCCTTTTACATAATTTATAACATTACTGCATTATTTTATTTCAGTAAAATGCATAAACTCATGTTTCTCAGAGAAAAGGTGCAATTTGAAAAGATATCCTTACCTGATTGTACATACAGAAACAAATCTTTCCCGTCGTCTGTGTCACTGATCTCCACAGCACACCAGTAAAATCCGGAGTCTGAGGTCTGCAGATTCTCCCATCGCACTGTAAAAAGACTCTGGTTTGGATAATCAGTGAGGGAATATTTTCCGGTCTCATTTGCATATGCCAATATACTGCAATAGGCCCAAAACTTCCCATTACACCAGTATTTACGGTTTTCTTTATATTTTTTATCATATAGACATGGAATAATGCCAGGTGATCCAGATTTCACTCCTATCTTCATTTTCTCAATTCCAGCACCATCTGTAGACAAGATTAAGTATAGGCAAAAAATGTAAACATGCATAAACTGCACATTATGGAAAAATTACTATACTGAAGAATTACTAGCCTAAAGAATTCAAATTAAACAATTTTAACAATTTAAGGTTAAAAGAGACCATACAATAGTTTAATAACACTGAGTATTATAATTGTTTACCTGAGATGTGAAGTAAAATCCCAGAGAGAATCAGAGGGTAAATCATGTCTACAGTGGAGTTCATGTGCATGAGAAGAGCAGGTCACTTCTCACGGTGTCTCTGTTTACTCCTGTTTCAGAGCAAGACCAGAAATATCACCTTAAACCACATAAGCATTAGCTAGTGAGAAAACGTGCCATTTTGCAGTCAGCAACCTCACACTTAATGGTTTTAGCCGCTTTCTTACTAAACCCACAAACACACTGAACAAAATGTCACATTGCAGAAGCATGAAAATGATCAACACACACAAACTGTGATGTACTGTATAATTGGTAGCTTAAGTTTTAGGTTTTATTGTCTGTTCAATCATTTTTCCAACTCGGGGGTTCACATGGATTGATGTAAAATAATTTGAACATGCAAGTATGACTAACAAAATAACTGATGATTGCACAAAATCTAAACTGTCCATGTTTTTAAATATGTTACACCTCAAAGGATGTCACAACCATTCATAGCAGAGAAATATGAAAACATCAAAGTCTGTGATAAGAAAACATCCCCAGTCTCTTATATTTCCTCAAAAATACCAGAGATTCTTAATAAATAAATAAGTAAATATCATATCTTTAAGTACAATTATTTAAAAGCATTGTGGCTGCACTGTTTCCTGTAATGGTCATGCTAAACTGAGCAGAAAATAAAATCTGCACAGCTGAACCACAAAACACACAAGAACTGAAGCAACACTTACTCATTCACATAAAGACATTGACTTCTGCTCCACGTTGTCACCACATTCGCCACCGTGGGTGGGGGCGTGGGGGTTGGGGGGTTTAGACCCATCAGGTCAGATTAGATCAGTGAAAGACCACAGACGGAAAGGAATCGTAAAATTCTTATTTTTACTACTATACGACAATGCCATTTTCTCAGGAGAGGACTTTTGACAGAGTAGTTATAAACTCTGCATTAATTTACAATAATCTTTTGAATTTTCAATAGTCTTGACACATCTGTATAGGTCCTTTTGAAAATAATATATTAGGTGTGTAAAATAGGTATTAAGTAAAAACAAGCTGAAAAACACACAAAAAATTGTGATGACAGTCGTCTGCTTTTGGTTTTGTTTCTACTGGACAGTGTGGCGCTACAGTGCTGTATATCATGCTTTATATTTCTCCACCTGCTGGAGGCTTCTCTGCTTCACTCACAGGAACATTCATGAGCATTTATGTCAGAAATATAGTATGAAATAAGTCCAATAAATTCAATGAGCAAGTTGGTCGTAACTTTGTATTTATATTTCTGACATGACACGGCCCAAATCACAGTCTGTGTAAAAATTAACATCGACAGAACAATAATTCATATTTTAAACTGGGTTTTTGTTATTATTATTATTATTATTATTATTAATATTATTATTAGTCCCATTATTATGAAGTTTAATGTGACTAGTGGCCAAAGAGCACTTTTGTTTTGGTGTGAGAAAAAATACATTACAGACATTAGTCATTTAGCAAACACAGACGTCTAATAGTTTTCATACAGATCCCACATAAAATATTCACACATTGTGTATTATGGAGCAATAAAGCATTTCAAGCTTAGATGTTACTAAAGAATCTTAATCATTAAAATACTAACATGTTCTCCTCAGTGCCAGTGTCAAAAGTCTGAAAAAAGAACAAGCTCATTAGATTTTGTTTTGTTATATAAAAGCAAAGCCTTTATAGTATTGGTTATTGATTGAGCTTTACTAGGTTTTGCCTTGGTCACAGTGAGATGAACAGGATTCATTGCCTTTCCAGCAGAGCAGAAGTACCAGCCAGACTCAGTCCAGTCATCAGCACAGTGAAGGAACTTCTCCCATCATCACTGATCTAGACGGATGAATTCTGGGATGTGTCAGTCCTCCCTACTGTGAAACATTTTTTATCTTTATATCTGCACCACTGTTTGAGTTTCTTCTTATATTCAGAACTGTAGAGACACTGAAAACTGATATCACCACTTCATGTCCAGATACACTTCTGTTCACCACAGACACATCAGGAACTAAAAGCGTTAAAAAACAATTCCGGAACTGAACAATATGATTAAGAATGTACATTCTTACACTGATGCACACAGAATACTGTAGCCTACTGAATGATTCTGTCAGCGGCTAAACTTGAAATAGCATAATACTCTTATTGTCAAAAAACCTTTTACATAATTTCTAACATTACTTATAGCTTCATTATTTTATTACAGTAAAATTCATAAACATGTTTCTCAGAGAAAACGTGCTGATTGGAAAGATATTCTTACCTGATTGTACCGTCAGATACAAATAATAACCGTCGTCTGGGTTATAGTCACCGATCTCCACAGCACACCAGTAATATCCAGAGTCTGAGGTCTGCAGATTCTTCCATTGCACTGTAAAAATATTCTGGTTTGGATAATCAGTGAGGGAATATTTTCCTGTCTCATTCGCATATGCCAATATTTTGCAAGTAATCCATTGCGACCCCTTACACCAGTATTTACGGTTTTCTTCATGTTTTTTCTTATATAGACATGGAATAATGCCAGGTGATCCAGATTTCACTCCTATATTCATTGTCTCAATTTCAGCACCATCTGTAGACAAGATTAAGTGTAGGCAAAACATGTAAACATGCATAAACTGCAGATTATGGAAATACCTATACTGAAGAATTACTAGGAGAGTTTGGCAGGCGCAATCAACGCGGTGGGATTTGAAACTCGCACTTGATGAACTTAAAAAAAATATATATAGATATATAGATATAAAAGGAAGTTAAGCGGAGAACTGCTGCGCACCGACAAATTGTCACTCAGAGACATAAGCCACTCATTAAAGGAATTGGTCAAAAAATGAACTTCGTCTCTGATTACCATTTATATTTTATTCATATTGCCGAAATCACATGTTGATGGGCCTGAATGGCTCTTTGGTTAGACTGCACATACACTGGTTCTGGGTCGGGGTCATCTGGCGCCGGTGCCACCACCTCACCGAGTGGTATGCCGTGCCTGTGCGAGACATTGTGCAGCACACCACAGGCCAGCACGATGCGACACACCTTGTTAGGGTGGTATAGCAGCATCCCCCCGGTCCTATCAAGGCAGCGCCACCGACATTTCAGCTACCCAATCGCCCGCTCTACAACTGACCGAGTGCGAGAATGGGCATCATTGTATGTGCGCTCTTGGTGGGCTGGTGAGGGGAGTTAACAGCTACGTCTTCAGTGCATAACTGGTAAGGCCAACGCTGTTATTGCCATAGACGAAGGGTTGTATAAATTTGCACATGCTTTTATATGTTCTAACTTAATTGCATAATTGAGAACATTCCCATAAGGCTTGTGTGACAATAGTGAGTCAATTAGCCTATTTTATCAATTACAAATTAATAGCAATGTTTCTCTCAGGAGGTGCTGCGATAAACTAAAATACTTCGTAGTCTAATGTTTGCAACTTCACTTCATTGCCTCCAAGAGTCGCCAACGGACAAAAAAAACATGAGAAATGTACGTACGCCAGACGTGAAGTTGCCGTGGAGGAACGTACATTCTCACGTTAATTTCACTGTTAGTAAATCCGACCGTGAGTTTTTGTGCATACGCAGCGTTGATACATGAGGCCCCTGATCTTTCAGGCTTTGGGGCTGTCACTGGGCAACACAGAGTTTCAGCTCCCTCCATAGATTTTCTATTGGGTTCAGGTCTGGAGACTGGCTAGGCCACTCCAGGACCTTGAAATGCTTCTTACGGAGCCACTCCTTAGTTGCCCTGTCTGTGTGTTTGGGGTCACTGTCATGCTGGAAGACCCAGCCACGACCCATCTTCAATGCTCTTACTGAGGGAAGGAGGTTGTTGCCCAAAATCTCACGATACATGACCCAATCCATCCTCCCCTCAATACGGTGCAGTCCTCCTGTCCCCTTTGCAGAAAAGGCACCCCCAAAGCATGATGTTTCCACCCCCATGCTTCACGGTTGGGATGGTGTTCTTGGGATTGTACTCATCCTTCTTCTTCCTCCAAAAACGGCGAGTGGAGTTTATACCAAAAAGTTCTATTTTGGTCTCATCTGATCACATGACCTTCTCCCATGCCTCCTCTGGATCATCCAGATGGTCTTTGGCAAACTTCAGACAGGCCTGGACATTTACTGGCTTGAGCAGGGGGACCTTGCTCCCCAACAGTTGTTGCCTTCTCACCAAGCTGTTTGCCTATTGTCCTGTAGCCCATCCCAGCCTTGTGCAAGTCTACAATTTTGTCCCTAGTGTCCTTAGACAGCACTTTGGTCTTGCCCATAGTGGAGAGGTTGGAGTCTGATTGATTGAGTGTGTGGACAGGTGTCTTTTATACAGGTAACGAGTTCAAACAGGTGCAATTAATACAGGCAATGAGTGGAGGATAGGAGGGCTTCTTAAAGACATACTAACAGGTCTGTGAGAGCCAGAAATTTTGCTGGTTGGTAGGTGATCAAATACTTATTTCATGCAATAAAATGGAAATTAATTATTTAAAAATCATACAATGTGATTTTCTGGATTTTTTTTTAGATTCTGTCTCTCATAGTTGAGGTGTACTTTCGATGAAAATTACAAACCTCTCCATTCTTTGTAAGTGCGAAAACTTGAAAAATCTGCAGTGTATCAAATACTTATTTGCCCCACTGTATTTCCTATGCAGCGGGTCTGTGTAAAAATGAACATCCGATTAAGTTTGATTGCTTTAATAAAACAGCTAAAGTGCATGATAATAAACAATATCTGCAGAATAGGATCCATGACAGAGGACGAAAAAACATTAAAAAGTTTTATTAGGAATTTTAAAAAATCTGCTATTTGAATAAAAAGAGTGACATTTAAAGAAAAAAAATGCATTACAGATATTAGTCATTTAGCAAACACAGATGTCTAATGCTTTCCACACACAGGTATAGTCTGTGACACACAGAAATGCTCCTTGTGCCATCTGAAAAATAAAATAAAAGCATGCACTTATCAACAGACAAATCTGAGAACCAAATGTGACCCTGGACCACAAAACCAGTCATAAGGGTCAATTTTTCCAAATTTAGATATATACATCATCTGAAAGCTGAATAAATAAGCTTTCCATTGATGTTTGGTATTCTATGATAGAACAATATTTGAACTATTATACAACTATTTGAAAATCTGGAATCTGAGGGTGCAAAAAAAACTAAATAATGAGAAAATCACCTTTAAAGTTGTCCAAATAAAGTTCTTAACAATACATATTACTAATCAAAAATTAAGTGTTGATATATTTACAGTAGAAATTTTACAAAATATCTTCATGGAACATGATCTTTACTTAATATCCTAATGATTTTTGACATAAAACAAAAATCAATAATTTTGACCCATACAATGTATTTTTGGCTATTGCTACAAATATACCCCAGCGACTTAAGACTAGTTTTGTGGTCCAGGGTCACAAATATGTTTCTATGTCACATTGTGTATTTTGGATACGTGGGAACCCACATAAAAATATTCACAAATTTTTGTAGTCATGCACAAAGACTTTTTTGCTGCATAATACTACTTCAAGTTTAGAAGTTACCAAAGAATCTTGATAATTTAAATATACTAACATGTTCTCATCAGTGCCAGGTTGTATGGTCACACTTTCTGTCAAACACAGAAAAAGAACAAGCTCATTAAAGGTCTTGTTTTGTTTTCTAGAAGCAAAGCCTTTATATTATTGATTATTGATCGAGCTTTACCAGGTTTTGTCTTGGTCACAGTAAGCTGAACAGGGACCTGCAAATCTCCAGCAGAGCAGAAGTACCAGCCAGAATCAGTCAGTCTCAGTCCAGTCATCAACACAGTGAAGGATCTTCTCCCATCATCATCGCAAATCTGGATTAATGAATTCTGGGATGTGTCAGTCCCACCCACTGTGTAACATCTTCTATCTTCAAATCTGCACCACTGTTTGGGTTTATTTTTATATTCATAACTGTAGAGACACTGAACACTGATATCACCACCTTCATGTCCAGATACACTGCTGCTCACCACAAACACATCAGGATCTGGACACAGACAGCAAAAACTTAAATATTCCAAATCTAAACAAAACAATATTTACTGAAGTATAAAATCACATACCATACAGTAAAATATTAATAATGTTAATTCACTATAAACAACTTATTTACCTTTTTTAACAGTTACATACAATTTTTTTCTATCATCTGGTTCTGTATGAGTACCGATCTCCACAGCACACCAGTAAGATCCAAAGTCTGAGGACGATGGATTGTTTAGTGTCACAGTAAAAATATTGTTGGCTGGAGAATCAGTTATTGTCCATTTCCCTGTATCATTTGCACAGGCTTTAATTTTGCAAGAATGCCAAAAAGACCCTTTACACCAGTATTTTAGGTTTGGTTTATACTGATTGTCATAAAGACAGGGGATTGTAATGGTTCCTCCTTCTCTTACAGTCACATGGTCTAATGTCTTCATGCCTAAAGTTCCTGCGGACAACACACACCAGAAAATTTTCATTTGCATTTTTGTGCAACATCCTTCTTACATGTATTAGCATGTGCGACATGGGGCCTCTTATGTTTAATATTTAATATAAAATAAAGTACGGTCTGGGGATTTTTTGGGGATAGTGGGATAAAGATTATATCATATCAGATGGTACATTTGTGTTAAGAACATAATCATCTCTGATTCATTTTAAAATGGTAATGCTGTCATTTAAAAAAAACTTTACAAGTTCCGTTACGAGACACATTTTTACCACAGGTCAAAAATCTTTGTTGCAATCTTGTGGTTACTACTGGTTGCTACTGAAGCTGTTAAAAAGTTATCTTATTCTCACGCAATGTGAAAATAATACATTTTTCTTTGTATTCAAGTCTTACACAGCAGGACACCACTGATGTAAAATACATTCAACGTACTGATTCAACAGACTTTGCTG
Organism: Cirrhinus mrigala; assembly: GCA_036247105.1. Taxonomy (NCBI): domain Eukaryota; kingdom Metazoa; phylum Chordata; class Actinopteri; order Cypriniformes; family Cyprinidae; genus Cirrhinus; species Cirrhinus mrigala. The sequence continues at coordinate 271,240 of JAMKFB010000080.1, forward strand.
CACATGTCTTTAAAAAGTAAAATCAATACAATACACAAAAGAACAACAGCTGCCACATATAAAGTAGTTTAAAAAAACTAATATAAAATCTTGTTTTGAGGTTAGAATGTATTTTCTATGTCTCACCTGCAGTGTAAAGTAAAACACAATAGAGAATCAGAGGACGAGCCATGAGACGGTCAAAGTGAGTAAAAAACAGAACCTGAAATGATCACTTCATTTCCTGACAAGCCGTTCCTATTTCTGTACTGATTTGTTTGTCACAGATGACCTAGAAATACTGCTTTCTAAATATGAGGTGTCATAGAAGTGTACAGAACAATCAGCCAATAAGGTTAGTGACTGCTAACTTGTCAAAGGAGAAGTCCACTTCCAAAACAAAGATTCACATATAATGTACTCACCCCCTTATCATCCAAGATGTTCATTTCTTTCTTTCATCAGTCATAAAGAAATTGTTTTTAGAGGAAAACATTTTAGGATTTTTCTCCATATAATGGACTGATATGGTGCTCCGATTTTGAACTTCCAAAAGGCAGTTTAAATGCCGCTTCAAACGATCTCAAATGTGGTTGTAAACAATCCCAGTGTGACAGATGAAAATATATGTTTGTATAATTATACTGAGAAATTCATAAATACTGTGAAAACATTGAAAGAATTCAATATTCGTGTTATTTTCAATCCAATTAAGAAAGTTTATCAAATGCAAGTACGTTATTTAAGTAGTGTTCGTTAATCTGTGATCAATTAGTTTAGTCCAATAAATTGTGCAATCGATTACTAGTGCCTTGTCAAACACTAGGGGAGAACTCGCCTCGTTTTAGTGATGGGAAGTTGGGATCATTTTACCGACTCGGATCTTTGAGTCTCGTTCAGCAAAATGAACGAATCTTTTTTCGAGTCATTTCGTTTATTTTAGCAAAATATAATTAAAATCCTCCCTAACACATCTACTGATTACACAAACGTTGATCACACTACAAACAAGACAAAACTATAATGCTATAATAAACAGAAAAGATTAATTCATTGTTTACCTGGGTCTTTAATCTATGATTGGCTCACCTCGCCTCTTATCTGGCAAATTTTCGGGTTTGAGTCGTTCGTTCATCACGTGACAGCCCAATGAGCTTAACGAATGCAGTCTGAGCCGGAAAAATAATTCATTAGTTCATCTTTCGAGTCTTCGGGTTCGAGTCGTTCGTTCATCACGTGACAGCCCCATAAGGTGAACGAACGACTCCAAAAACCCGAAGACTCGAAACAGATGAACTAATTCCAGTACAGAACCTAATAGGACGTTGCGCATGCGCGACTGAACGAATCACTTCCCAAGACGACTCGTTCGTCCCGAGTCACATTAAAGATTTGCTCAAAATGAACGAATCGTTCAAGAACGACCCATCACTATTATGCATAAAGTTCGCAGTGGAGAAACATCGTGGAGTGTGAATGATTAATTCTCTCCCCTTTTCCAGGTTTGCCTGTTTCATTATTCGTTAAAATAGTGTGAGTAGATGTTGTGAAATGTTTAAGAGTGTGCAGATGTCCGTAATATAGGAAGTGAATGTTGATTAAAATGCTTAAAAATGTGATTGGTTTGGCGATGCAGGAGTTTGGACGGCGCCAGGAAACATGTTGAGTAAAGAGTCATGCATATCCAGATTGTATGTTAATGAACACTAAGCAAACGGAATTAAATGTTCATTGGTTGATTCACAGATTGTTTGAGACATCTAAGCATTTTATAGAGATATTAATTATTTGGAAAGAATATTTAAATGTTTAAATTGTTTGTACTAGTTCACAGATATGTGTCTTGCTAAAAAGAACATCTAGGTTTTCAGATAATTCTGAAATGCCATTTAATATGTATTAATTCACTGAGGTATTGTTGATTTATAGATAACTAAAGATTATATCTCATCAACAGCTTATTGTACCAATTGTGAATTAAGAAGAAAATGCAAACAACATTGTTTTGAAAAATTGTTTATTGTTAATTATCAAAAGACATTATGCATAAAGTTTGCAGTGGAGAAACATTGTGGAGTGTGAATGATTAATTCTCTCCCCTTTTCCAGGGGTATAACAGAAGAAGAGTCTTATCTAGCAAAACGATTGGTTATTTTCATTAAAAAAAATACAATTTAAATACTTTTTAATCTCAAACGCTCATCTTGCCTTTCTCTTCTCTATTCTTTGACATACCCTAACTGTCATGAACCGGAACAAAAACAGTCCAGGCAGAGTAAGACAAGATGAGCGTTTGGCATTAAAAAGTATATTTTTATTAAAATAACCGATCGTTACGCTAGATAAGACCCTTCTTTCCCGGCTGGGATCGTTTACAACCGCATTTAAACTGCATTTTGGAAGTTTAAAATTGGGGCACCATATCAGTCCATTATATGGAGAAAAATGCTGAAATGTTTTCCTCAAAAAACATAATTTCTTCATGACTGAAGAAAGAAAGACATGAACATCTTGGATGACAAGGGGGTGAGTAAATTGTAAATTGTTGTTCTGGAAGTGGAGTTCTCCTCTAAAACCACCTGACTAATATGGTCTCAGTCCCCCTCATGCTGCCAAAACAACTCTGATGTGTCGAGGCATGGACTCCACAAGACCTCTGAATCTATCTGACATAAGACATTAGAAGCAGATCCTTTAAGTCCTGCAAGTTGCAGAGTGAGGCCTCCATGGACTTCGTTCAGCACATTCTACGGATGCTCAGTCAGATTGAGATCTGGGTAATTTGAAATATATATTTTACAAATCCTATGTTTTTTCTGCTGTCTTAAGTTTAAAACTAACATCTGTTTTACCTTTATCTGCACGTTATTGGCAGGGTTGCCAGGTTTTCACAACAAAACCCACCTAATTACTCCTCAAAAGTAGCCCAAATCTAGCCCAATCACATTTTGAGTGGGTGCCCCTGTTAAAAATCGCTTTTTTATCCATTCTGGCGGATAAAATACACCAGGCTTCCCCTGGCAAATTCGTGTTTCAGGTGGTAAATATGACATTATTAGGGTCACTTCAACCCGCGGACATCAAAAACAACCCGCAGCAAAAGGGGTAAAGTAGCCCAATTCCGTGGGAAAACTGAGGACTTGGCAACACTGGTTATTGGCTAAGTTTAAGGCTACTAGGAGGGCGAAGGTGTGGCTGAAAATCACTTTTGTTTTGGTCTGAGATGCAGAGCTCCCTGGCGACATCTAGTGGTTCAAAAACCGTATAAAGCATCTGTAAGTTTGATTTAAAAAAACAGTTAAAGTGCATGATGATTGAAAAACTCAGCATAGGATCTAATGACCAGGACTGGAAAAAAAAATGTGACAAAACACAAGAAAACTCAAACTTATTTAATAGGAATTAGAAAAATCTGCTATTTGGATTACAAGAAAAAATGCATTACATACATTAGTCATTTAGCAAACACAAACGTCTAAAAGTTTACATACACAGATCCTTTAAGTCTAGTCTGTTGAATAAGCATAAAGCAAATAAATATTTCACAAATACACTGAAAGTGATTTTTACAGTGAAGAAATGAAACAGGGATACTTAAATGGAAATTATAACTGTACATACTGTTAAAAACAATCCCATTTTCTCAGGAAAGGTCTTTTAATATGCAATAAAACAGCAAAGCAAGCTAGTTATGAAGTATGAACTTCATTTACAATAATCCTTTACATTTTTACCCTTACATCAGTTCGTACAAGTCCTTTTGAAAATAAAATATTAGGTCAAAAGTTCACAACCAATGTGCAAATGAAAATTAAGAGGAAAAAATCAAATGCATGAGTGGATATGGTGTTTGTGTATTTGTTAAAACAAACCAAAAATCTACCAAAAAAAAGCTGTGATGACAGTTCTCTGTTGCTAATTTTGTTTCTCTTGGTCAGCAGTTTCTCTTCCTGTGATTTTCTCACTGTTGGTGTCAGTGTGGAGCCACAGTGCTGTATATTGCTCCACCTGCTGGAGGCTTCTGGAAGTGTGAGATCATTTCAAATTTACTGCCAGCAGTACCATAAACACATGATATAAAATGCCAATATTTCTGTAAAACTTACTACTTCACTCCCAGGAACATGATCAATAGTACTGTAGGTGGTTATGTTCTTGCTGGGATCCTGTGGAGAAATGGATTGTATTTATAAAGGATATATTCATGTCTGAAATATCACATCAGGGCATGTCTGGTCTACTTACATTTGGGTTTTCATCATTTATAGTGCTGTATATCACAGGATCTTCAGGTTTAGAGTAGACCTGCATTTCACACACAAAATATCAAGAAATCAACATATGACTCATTTACTAAACTACAAGTTTTAATGGCCAAACCAATGCAAATGATAATTAAGGAGAAAAAAAAAGAAAACCAATGCACTTTGTTTTCTCATATTTTGCTCTAAAAAGTTCTTGATTGGTTTCGATGATGACATGGAAGGTGTACTATGTCTGCTAAAAACTGGCAAATGATCTGCCATAGTAATGAAAAAGGTAACCCAGTTGTAGAATGTTAAGACTGTTTTTTTTTTTTTTTTTTTTTTTTTTTTTTAAATCAGACTTACTATAAATTAACAGACTTACTATGTCAGTGGTGCTGCCATTGCTCTCTCTGATTTGATGTTTGTCTTGCTCTTCATTTTAACAAAGGAGAAACAATAATATGATATTAACAGAATATAGAATCTGTGCTTTTGAAATAAATTATAAAATGGCATGGAATTAATTGAATTTTCAAACAAATAAACATGGAGATCAAACTGACTGGGTCTCTGTTTCCTTCTCCAGGTGAAAACACCGACCAGAATTAATAACAGCAGAAGCGCAGCTGAAACTGGCAGCCACACAGTCAGGAGTTCATTAATTCTGTCGGAAATAAAGAACATTTTAAAATCTTTTCATTGAAAGAGCTCCACATATAATGTGGGACTAATTTAGCTGCATAATAGGTATCAGAAAATAAGTCATATCTGAAATAAACATTAATCAGAACTTAATTTAACGCTGGTAATATATTGCAGCCTAACATACAGTATATAGAAATAGTTTAAGCTTTATTTTATTTTAAACAATACTGATGTAGTACTTTTGTGGGTTGTCAGTGACATCAGATGTATTATTATTATTCTCATGATGTCCTGTTGTACTTCTGCAAAGACAAAACAAAGAAAAAAAAAAAAAAAAACAACAGAAACAGATAATAAAATCACAAAGGCTATGAGGAAATTATTGTTAGAGTAAAAGGCAAAAGAAGTCGAGGAAATAGTAAATGACAAAACGCAGACAAATACAGAATAGTTCTAGGAAGACAATTCTGAGAAATGCCAGTGAGAAATGTTTGAATACTGACGTGTCTTTCACTGTGTCTGTTTCTGCCTTGGTTACAGTGAGTTGAACAGGATTCAGTGCATTTCCTACAGAGCAGAAGTACCAGCCAGAATCAGTCAGTCTCAGTCCAGTCATCAGCACAGTGAAGGAGCTTCTCCCATCATCACTGATCTGGACTGATGAATTCTGGGATGTGTCAGTCCTCCCCACTGTGTAACACCTCTGATCTTTATATCTGCACCACTGTTTGACTTCATTCTGATATCCAGAACTGTAGAGACACTGAACACTGATATTACCACCTTCATGTCCAGATACACTGCTGCTCATCACAGACACACCAGGAGCTGAACACACACACACACACACACACACACACACACACACCACATCAGTCATTTGAGATGACGAAATACATATTTGACATTAAAATGAAATCAAATCATTACAAAATCTCTTACCAGGGTGTATGTTGAGATGAGGCTCATATGTGAGAGTCGACTGTTCTCCAGTCTCCACAAAACAATAATAAGATCCAGTCTGATTGTCCTGCAGGTTTCTCATAGTCACAGTAAAGAGACTCTGATCAGGATAATCAATGACTGACAGATTTTCATCTGTTGTGTTTGTGTATGTTTTATTTTTATCAATTTCTGAGTACCAGTATTTTCTCTGTGGTGTGTATTTCTTGTCATAATGACATGGGATGGTGACAGATCCTCCAGTCTGAATAGTTATTGTATTGTTTGACCAACCAAACTCACATTCAACACCTAAACAAACAACACACAAACTGTTATCATGTCCAACAATAACAAATCACTTCTTAATGTGTTTAGTCTTCATATAAAACACATTAAAAACAACATGAACAGCACAAAATGTGTCATTTCAAAATGTTTAGCAGGATCCAGCACAAAAAAAAACACAGGACAATATTAAATACTCTCACCTAAAATGAGCCATAACCCGACTGAAATGTAGAATATATTCGTCTTTGCGTGTGCGGCCATTGTCTCAGTTTCTCTTCCTGTATTTGAGTTGTTTGACTGTGGTTGTTGTAACTACAGCACTTCCCCTTTCCTCTCATATAGCATTATTAACATATTACTAACGTCTTGCGCCATCTGGGTAAGAGCCGAGTATAGACATTCTCAGCTCTGGCTCTTGAGGTCCACTTTCCTGCAGAGTTTAGCTCAACCATAACCAAACACACCTTAACAAACTAATCAAGATCTTCAGGGTTACTAGAAAGTTACAGGCAGGTGAGTTTGGAGCTAAACTGGAGGAAAGTGGACCTCAGGGGCCAGAGATGAGAACCCCTGTTCTAGATTTCACGCAAAGTTCTGGTCACAGTCACATTTCTGTTAACATACAAAATTGTATCAGTCATAATCACTGAGATGATGTGTGATCACTTTTTGAGAAATTATATTTGTCAGTTAGACTAGTTCTAATTGCGTTTTGTATGTGTTATACATAACGCTGATTTTGAGACGTAAAAATATATTTTAGATTTACTGAATTCAAATGAATATCTGTTTCATCTGTACAGTATGTTGTTGGCTATATGTTAAAGCTACACTATGAAACTTGGTCATATGAGCAAGAGTCATTAGACTCCGAACCAATTGCTCTGCAAAATGATCCACTGTTTCAAAGTGCTCACAACACACACGCTGGTGACACATTCTGGTTAAAACTGTGAAAATGCAACCAAAACTGAAAGTTTACTGAAAGTGTTATCTATTAATCGACTAAACAAGCCAACAAGAGACTTCTTAAGAACTACTCTTGTGGTCTTGGTCACTTGAGAGTGTGTGCACAAAACAGGAAGTGCACAAAACTGCCCCAAGTCTGAAAAATGCCAAAGCTCAAGGCCCTTACCCAGCCAGCAATGACATGTGGGGCCCAGATGGGTTAACTACGGGTTCCATGGGAACTGTGTGGGCATGGGCTTTGGCTGGGTGAAATCAGCGGGTCCCATGTAGGTTTTGTAGTATGAGTCCCACATAGGAAGCCCATATGAGCTGATTACATGGGCCCCATAAGGGACAGGCATGGGCCAAGTGGGCATGGGTTTGATCTGGGAACACATATATGGGTCTTGCATGACATATTTATGGGCCAAGTGGGCATTGGTTTGATCTGGGAATGCATATATGGGTCCTGCATGGCATATTTATGGGCCAAGTGGGCATTGGTTTGAACTGGGAATGCACATATGGGTCCTGCATAGAATTTTTATAGGCCAAGTGGGCATGGGTTTGAACTGGGAACACAAATATGGGTCTTGCATGACATATTTATGGGCCAAGTGGGCATGGGTTTGAACTGGGAACACAAATATGGGTCCTGCATGACATATTTATGGGCCAAGTGGGCATGGGTTTGATCTGGCCCACCTGGGCATCCATGGCTGGCCCCCATGTGGATCCCGGGTGCAAGCCCACTTTAAACCCCTTCAGACTGGTGGGCCCCAAATGGGTCTGTCATGAATTGCCCGGTTAAGACCCACATAAGACCCTTACAGATCCCACTTAAAACCGATCTGGGCATCCACGGCTGGCCCCCATGTGGATCCCGGGTGCAAGCCCACTTTAAACCCCTTCAGACTGGTGGGCCCCAAATGGGTCTGACATGTATTGCCCAGTTAAGACCCACATAAGACCCTTACAGATCCCACTTAAAACCCATCTGGGCATCCACGGCTGGCCCCCATGTGGATCCCGGGTGCAAACCCACTTTAAACCCCTTTGGGCAGGTGGGGCCCAAATGGGTTTGGCATGAATTGCCCAGTTAGGACCCACATAAGACTCTTACAGATCCCATTTAAAGCCCATCTGGGTAGCCATGTTGCAGAGCCCACTTTGGAACCATTTGGGCAGGTGGGGCCCAAATCGGTCTGACATGAATTGCCCAATTAAGACCCATGCAGTACCCTTACAGGTCCCACTTTTAGTACGTCTGGGCTTCCACGGCTGGCCCCAATGTGGATCCCGGGTGCAAGCCCATAATGGGGCCCACATTTGCCGCCCATGAAGCCCTCATCTGGGCCCCACATGTCATTGCTGGCTGGGTAGTGCACAGAAGCACAGAAGCATATCCCATCATGCATTACATTTAGCTCATGTACCCTGAAAACGTGATATGTTGAAGAAAAAACATTCCACTGTAAGTTAAATAAATAAGAAATTACACATAATTTTGGTAGTAAAACGAAGTGTTACCACAATTACTAAACTGTGTCGTTTGTTAGAGACTACTGAACAGACATTTAGGAGTTCCTATTTAAACTGCACTGCTACTAATATTATTTAATTTACTGTGCTAGAGTAAATTAATTAATATTACAATGTCAAATTAGGATTTTTCTGCCTGAGAAAGAACATTGAAATAAACAAATAAACAAGACTGACATCACACACAATGTACCGATGCATGATCCCTCATGGACAAACTGCTGAAAGAGGCTACATTGCCCAGTTTATTTACTTATTTTAGAAAATAATATTTTAAACTGACCAGTTTGTAGTAGCTGCTGTATTTACCTTTTCCCCTCATATACAGGATTCTATTAAAAAGGTAGCAGGCCTAATATGTATGTAACCTATTAATATGCACCCTTTAAATGTAAATAGGTTACAGAATGTACCTTTTGACATGACTTCATCTCAATGACACACTGCAAAAAAGGCCTATCTTACTTAGTATTTGTGCCTTGTTTCTAGTCAAAATATCTAAAAATCGAAATAACATTAGCTATTTAGTCTTGTTTTTAAGCAAAATTAACTTAATTTAGTTTTTTCCCCCAGAAACAAGTAAAATGATCTGCCAGTGGGGTAAGTAAAATATTCCTAAAACAAAAGTATTTTACTTATCCTACTGGCAGATAATTGTACTTATTTTAAGCAAAATTAACTTAATTTAGTTTTTATCCCTGGAAACAAGACTAAATATCTAATGTTGTTTTGCTTATCTAGTAAATGCATCTTAATGTAAGAATTTTTAGATATTTTGACTAGAAACAGGACAATTATGGTAAGTAAGGCATGCCTTTTTTGCAGTTTTTCTTTTTTTTTTTTTAGTGTGACAACTCTTATTTGTAGGCTGTCTCTTTGAGATATCCTATGTTTTTCTTTTGCTGTCTTACCTTTTGATGTGTCTGAATTTAAACTAAGCCTAAAATGTGTTGTAGGCTACTTCTATCTGTGTGCTTTTGGCTAAGTTTAACGCCAGTAATGGAGGAAGAAGGTGTGGCCGAAGATCACCTTTGTTTTGGTCTGAGATGCGGAGCTCCCGTGCGACATCTAGTGGTTAAATACAGTATAAAGCTCTTTTTATGTTTGATTTAGTAAAACAGTGCATGATGATTGACAAATTCAGCTGAATAGGATCTAATGACCATGACAGGAGGGAAAAAAACTCAAACACACAAAAAAGGATTTAATAGGAATTAGAAAAATCTGCAATTTGGATGAAACAGTGACATTTGACAGGCATTAGTCACTTAGTAAACACAGACGTCTAATAGTTTTATATAGATTCTTTAAGTATAGTCTGTTGAATAAGCTAAATTAAATGCAGAATATACACTTTTATTTATTTTTTTTAAATCAAAACGTTTATAATCATCTGATCCTTCAGGCTGACATAAAGAAAATTCCTCTAGTTCTGTGTCAGACAGACAGAAATGCTCCACATGCGATCTGAAAGATGAAATAAAAAACAACACTTATCAACAGACAAATATGACAACCAAATATATTTCTATGTCACATCATGTAGATTTGGATACATTTAACCCACATAAAAATTTTCACACATTTTGTAGTCACAAAGACTTGAATAACTATATTATGCAGCAATAGAGCATCTTGATAATTAAAATAGTAACATGTTCTCCTCAGTGCCAGTTTGTGAGATCATAATATCTGTCAAAAGCAGTAAAAGAACAAACTCATAGGGTCTTGTTTTGCTATCTAAAGCAAAGCTTTTATATTTAGTTTATTAGATTGTTGATTGAGCTTTACCAGATTTTGACTCGGTTACAGTGAGTTGAACAGGATTCAGTGCATCTCCTACAGAGCAGAAGTACCAGCCAGAATCAGTCAGTCTCAGTCCAGTCATCAGCACAGTGAAGGATCTTCTCCCATCATCACTGATCTGGACTGATGAATTCTGGGATGCATCAGTCCTCCCCACTGTGTAACAGCTCTGATCTTTATATCTGCACCACCGTTTGAGTTTATTCTTGTATCTAGAACTGTAGAGACACTGAACACTGATATCACCACCTTCATGTCCAGATACACTGCTGCTCACCACAGACACACCAGGATCTGAACACACACCACATCAGTCATTTGAGATGACGAAATACATATTTGACATTAAAATGAAATCAAATCATTACAAAATCTCTTACGAGGGTGTATGTTGAGATGAGGCTCATATGTGAGAGTCGACTGTTCTCCAGTCTCCACAAAACAATAATAAGGTCCAGTCTGATTGTCCTGCAGGTTTCTCATAGTCACAGTAAAGAGACTCTGATCAGGATAATCAATGACTGACAGATTTTCATCTGTTGTGTTTGTGTATGTTTTATTTTTATCAATTTCTGAGTACCAGTATTTTCTCTGTGGTGTATATTTCTTGTCATAATGACATGGGATGGTGACAGATCCTCCAGTCTGAATAGTTATTTTATTGTTTGACCAACCCAAGTCACATTCAACACATAAACAAACAACACACAAACTGTAATCATGTCCAACAATAACAAATCACTTCTTAATGTGTTTAGTCTTCATCTAAAACACATTAAAAACAACATGAACAGCACAAACTGTGTCATTTCAAAATGATCAACAGGATCCAGCACAAACAAACACAGGACAATATTAAATACTCTCACCTAAAATGAGCCAAAACCCGACTGAAATGTAAAATATATTCGTCTTTGCGTATGTGGCCATTGTCTTAAGTTTCTCTTCCTGTATCTGAGTTGTTTGACTGTGGTTGTTGTAACTGCAGCACTTCCCCTATGAGCAAGAATCATTAGACTCCGAACCAATTGCTCTGCAAAATGATTCACTGTTTCGAAGCGCTCAAAACGCACACACTGGTGACACATTCTGGTTAAAACTGTGAAAATGCAACCAAAACTCAGTTTAAACATGCATAAAACTGAAAGTTTACTGAAAGTGTTATCTATTAATTCACTAAACAATCCAACAAGAGACTTCTTAAGAACTACTCTTGTGGTCTTGGTCACTTGAGAGTGTGTGCACAAAACAGGAAGTGCCCCAAGTCTGAAAAATGCCAAAGCTCAAGGCCCTTAGTGCACAGAAGCACAGAAGCATATCCTATCATGCATTACGTTTAACTCATGTGCCCTGGAAACTTGATATGTTGAAGAAAAAAATTCCACCGTAAGTTAAATAAATAAGAAATTACACATAATTTTGGTAGTAAAACAAAGTGTTACCACAATTACTAAACTGTTTTGTTTGTTAGAGACTACTGAACAGACATTTAGGAGTTCCTATTTAAACTGCACTGCTACTAATATTAATTAATTTACTGTGCTAGAGTAGATTAATTAATATTACAATGTAAATTAGGATTTTTCTACCTGAGAAAGAGCGTTTAACTAAACAAATAAATAGGACATGACATATCATGACATAAAACTGACATCACACACAATGTACCGATGCATGATCCCTCATGGACAAATATAACACCTGATGTTTTTATACTTGCATACAAGTATACTATTATGACATCCTTCATGAATAGACATGATGTCTTATGTTTCTATATAGCAATATACCATTGAGTCGCACATAACAAACAGTGCATAACATTGCCTGTGCCTGTCTGACTTCTTCCCATCATCTGTGTCCCCGGTAAATGATGCACATGCACCTGACCATCAACCTGATCTAAAAGAAAAGGAGTTTCATCAGATCAGGCAGCCTTTTTATTGCTACATGTTGCAGTTTTGACACTCACATGCCCAGTAGGCATAAATACATTCACTCAATTCATGTTGTGTTTATAGTATTTATTTACTTATTTTAGAAAATAATATTTTAAACTGGGCAGTTTGTAGTACTGTAGCACTTACCTTTCCCTCTCATATACAGGATTTTATTAAAAAGGTACTTGTAAAATTTAGGCAATTGGCCTAATATACAAGTAGCCTACTAATATGCATCCTTTAAGGGTAAATAGGTTACAGAATAGTTTGTTTTAGGGATGGGCAGATCGATCCTGAAATATCAATACTTTTGATACTGACGTTGTATCGAAAGGATTGATCCTCACAAAAAAATATTGATTCTAAAGTGCATTTTTAACCATTCATTTTATTTGTTTAACAAGAAGTTTGGTGCATAAAATAAGCCTCTAAGAGGAACAATAGACTATTATCGAATTAGTTGTTCATTGTGTAGGATAGAACTATTTCTCCTGCTCATCGGAACACACGCAAATGCTGAAAGACAGAACCAATCAATCACAGATAGCGTTCACTGCTGACACTTCATTCAACATTGATAATAATCAGAAATTATGTTGCTTCCTCTTGTTCTCATAGCATTGAAATGATAAAGTATTATTAAAAAAAAAAAAAAAAAGTAGCAAAGTATATTAGAATGATTTCTGAAGGATCATGTGACACTGAAGACTGGACCCAGCCAACATTCTATCATGGGGCCTGTGTGGGCCCCATATGGGCTGTACATATGGGCCCTACATGGGTTTGTCCATGGGTTCCTTGTGGACCCCATGTGAATTAGCCCATATGAATCTCATATGAGGCCTTAGTGGGGCCCAACTGGGCAACACATATAAGACCCATATTGTTCCCACTTATAACCCAGCCAACAATCCAAGGTGTGGCCAGTATGGGGCCACTATAGGTTTGTCCGTGGGTTCCATTTGGGCCCTATGAATTAGCCCATATATCTCATATAGAACCTGAATGGGCCCCAACTGGGCAACATACTTAAGACCCATATTGGTCCCAGTTTGAAGCCATTCAAACTGTTCTATTAATTTATCTGCAAAATGTACATAACATGAGGTGTAATTAAAAAAAAAAAAAAAAAAAAATCAGAAATTAAAATGTAAAAGTTCAGTATATCAAATACTTTATTATAATTCAGACATTTTCAATAAAACTTTACATGTTTGTAAAGTGTTAAACACCAACGTTGCCAGATTAATTTAAAACAGGGTGATACCATCCCAACAGCTTGGGATGTTTTTTTAACATTTAATAAAGAACTGAAAAAGAAAAGAAGAAAAAAAAAAAAAAAAAAAATCAACAGTCAAGAAATGAAAACATTGTCATTACACACCATGTTACTCCAAACTCCAAACCCAGTTCATTTTCAGAACACAAAGACATTTTTATTGAAACCTGGGAATTTTCTGTCCCTTCATTGAAAGTCTGTTCCTTAAAAACATCATTTGTGTTTCAGAGATGAATGAAAGTTTTATGGGTTTAAAGCAGGGGTGTCAAACTTCTGGAGGGCCACAGCCCTGCAGATTCTAGTTCTAACCGTCCGTCCATGATCAGAGTTTGACACCCTTGGTTTAAATCAATACAACACATAGAATACTTTTTTTTTTTTTTTTTTCAATTTTGGGTGAAGTTTACACATGTAATCATCTGAAATGTCCAGCTACATACTTCAGTTACAATTTATTTTATAGTGTCCATGTCACAGTGTAGGTACATTTATGTACTCAGAAATATTATTTAACAACATTTACTTACTATTGGGTTAAAAGGTTAGTTCACCTCAAAATGATAACTCTCACCCTCATGATGTTCCAAACCCATAAAACTTGTTCGTCTTCTAAACACAATGGAAGATATTTTTAATGAAATCTGAGAGATTTATGTCCCTCCACTAGAATGAATTTCTTATGGGTTTGTGCTGACATGAGGTGACATGAGAAGTATATAATGACCATTTTCATGGGGTGAACTATACCTTTAGGGTCTGGATTAGAGACTGGTTTAGATTAGTTGCATAAATTAATGCACAATGTATTTCTATAATAAGTACGTGTAAAATGTAACACGAACACTGTAAAATAGAGTGTTACCCATATGTTAATATTTACTGCTGTACAAAAGAGAATAACAAGCCAAATATTAACAAACTGATGCTTTATGTCTCGCTAACATTACAAGCTTGAGCAAGATTTGAACACAACTACAATATATCTACAGTTTTAAGGCCGTTTCACACGATGTCGGGCACGATGCGAAAAAGCGGCGTGAATCGCTGACGAATGTGCTTTCACACAGAGTGTGAAACCACTGTCTTCTGCTAATTCACGCCTACACGCAACAATGCATTTTCCTCAGATATGTATCTCATACATGGATTTAACATCTGCTGGTCAATATACAGCATTAAATTAAGATAAATAAAGTTTGGTGTTACACCAGAAACACAAACTATCTATAATGTTTACAAGAATACAGTGGGTACGGAAAGTATTCAGACCCCCTTAAATTTTTCACTCTTTGTTATATTGCAGCCATTTGCTAAAATCATTTAAGTTCATTTTTTTCCTCATTAATGTACACACAGCACCCCATATTGACAGAAAAACACAGAATTGTTGACATTTTTGCAGACCTATCAAAAAAGAAAAACTGAAATATCACATGGTCTTAAGTATTCAGACCCTTTGCTCAGTATTTAGTAGAAGCACCCTTTTGATCTAATACAGCCATGAGTCTTTTTGGGAAAGATGCAACAAGTTTTTCACACCCGGATTTGGGGATCCTCTGCCATTCCTCCTTGCAGATCCTCTCCAGTTCTGTCAGGTTGGATGGTAAACGTTGGTGGACAGCCATTTTTAGGTCTCTCCAGAGATGCTCAATTGGGTTTAAGTCAGGGCACCGGCTGGGCCATTCAAGAACAGTCACGGAGTTGTTGTGAAGCCACTCCTTCGTTATTTTAGCTGTGTGCTTAGGGTCATTGTCTTGTTGGAAGGTAAACCTTCGGCCCAGTCTGAGGTCCTGAGCACTCTGGAGAAGGTTTTCGTCCAGGATATCCCTGTACTTGGCCGCATTCATCTTTCCCTCGATTGCAACCAGTCGCCCTGTCCCTGCAGCTGAAAAACACCCCCACAGCATGATGCTGCCACCACCATGCTTCACTGTTGGGACTGTATTGGACAGGTGATGAGCAGTGCCTGGTTTTCTCCACACATACCGCTTAGAATTAAGGCCAAAAAGTTCTATCTTGGTCTCATTAGACCAGAGAATCTTATTTCTCACCATCTTGGAGTCCTTCAGGTGTTTTTTAGCAAACTCCATGTGGGTTTTCATGTGTCTTGCACTGAGGAGAGGCTTCCGTCGGGCCACTCTGCCATAAAGCCCCGACTGGTGGAGGGCTGCAGTGATGGTTGACTTTCTACAGCTTTCTCCCATCTCCCGACTGCATCTCTGGAGCTCAGCCACAGTGATCTTTGGGTTCTTCTTTACCTCTCTCACCAAGGCTCTTCTCCCCCGATAGCTCAGTTTGGCCGGACGGCCAGCTCTAGGAAGGGTTCTGGTCGTCCCAAACGTCTTCCATTTAAAGATTATGGAGGCCACTGTGCTCTTAGGAACCTTAAGTGCAGCAGAAATTTTTTTGTAACCTTGGCCAGATCTGTGCCTTGCCACAATTCTGTCTCTGAGCTCTTCAGGCAGTTCCTTTGACCTCATGATTCTCATTTGCTCTAATATGCACTGTGAGCTGTAAGGTCTTATATAGACAGGTGTGTGGCTTTCCTAATCAAGTCCAGTCAGTATAATCAAACACAGCTGGACTCAAATGAAGGTGTAGAACCATCTCAAGGATGATCAGAAGAAATGGACAGCACCTGAGTTAAATATATGAGTGTCACAGCAAAGGGTCTGAATACTTAGGACCATGTGATATTTCAGTTTTTCTTTTTTAATAAATCTGCAAAAATGTCAACAATTCTGTGTTTTTCTGTCAATATGGGGTACTGTGTGTACATTAATGAGGAAAAAAAATGAACTTAAATGATTTTAGCAAATGGCTGCAATATAACAAAGAGTGAAAAATTTAAGGGGGTCTGAATACTTTCCATACCCACTGTACATCCTAAAATATAATTAGAGGTACAATTTACAATCAAGCTACACTTGAACATTCATGTATTTGCTTAAAACCCACTTTAAATTAGGGGTGCTTTGTTCAAGATGTTTTAGGCCGAACACCGATTGCTGACCAATCTTATTAAAGCCTTCTTTTTATCATGTAGGATTATTTACAGTGATGATCCAATCAAGATTTTTTAGACATTTTTGGCCTAAATTTTATTTTTGAAAATGAATTCCCCTCTCAGGTATGGAAGCCCATTTCCGACACTGAATAAAATATATATATATATATATATATATACATATATCAGTGGCGGAAATGGCCTTCCATACTTAGGGGACTCTTGTGAGAGGGGATTTTTTTTATTTTTTATTTGAGAGGTTTTGCACTCACTGGTTTTGCCTGAATAACTTCTGTAGTTTTAATAAGCATTAATAGATATTTATATTATAGAGTGAAGACTATACAAAGTTAATTTACATTTGACAACTACTCCAATATTGCTGTTATACCAACCTGAATTAACTTTTTACTTCACTTGTATCTTTGTGCTATTGTATTTATTTGAACTGTCCATATTTTATTACTTACTGTTCACTTCTCTTTATTAATGTATGAATTTTAAATTAGTCTAGTATTATTATTAGTAGAAGTAGTAGTAGTAGTAGTAATAATAAGTAGTAGTAGTAGTAGTAGTATGAAAAATGAGAATTGTGAAATTTTTCTGTTATCTAAAATGTCACCCACAGCCATATACATTTAGTCAATAATGTGTTTTTGGAATAGCATAGCTCCTGACCCCAACTAGTTTTAACTTACAATCTTTTGTGCTTCATTGGCACTTCAGTGTCAGTTTGTAAATCTGAGGTATCCTCGGCCCTGCTAAGTTTAGCTCTTCCTGCAGCATATGTGTCTGTAAAACAACAACAACAACAACAAAAACAAATACATTTAAGAACACAAGACTACCATTTGGAAAATTTTAAACCAGATGGTTCAAAATACCTGCATTTCATATGACACGTATTTTGTACTTTTCCCAGTCTGCTCCAGGAGCCACATACCCATCAGTCATAGGGAGAAGAACAAGTTTTTTTGAAAGTTGTGCCACTGGAACAACAAAAAGCTGGCCGGTGAGTGCTGAGACAACAGTAATTTTCAAACTTGAAGAAGCAAAAGGGTAGTCAAATAAATTATTAAACCACATTTTCATCTCTACTGCGTCACTTGTGGACGTGCGTTCACGAGGGTACCCCGACGCATGTGTGTGGTGGTGCTGACTAATATAGATCAATAGATTTCAATAGCTTTCATACAGTGTGTCTTTCCCCGTGTGTAAACAAGGCACGGCGCATGTGCTCAATGTCAAAACGTCTGATCTGGGTCAGCACCGGCGCCGCCACACGCATGCGTTGTGGTACTCTTGTGAATGCGCATCCACAAGTGACGCAGTGGAGACGAAAATGTGGAACAAAGTCGTTATTTTTGTTTTCTTTGCGCACAAAAAGTATTGTCGTAACTTTGTAAAATTACAGTTTAACCACTGGTGTCACATAGACTGCTGTGAAAAAGAGCTGTCAGCTCAGGTGACAACACATGGTCGAAACGCGCGCACAGATGGGCCTAATGAGAATGGTGTTCTTAAAACATATTGAAATCCACCTTACCTGGCATTCGAAAGCAGCATTTGTCCTCTTTTAAGAAAAAGTCATGTTAGATCATTTAAAAACTCAGTATTTTGCCTTTTAAACACAGTTATTATTATAAATTGTGTGGAAATTCAGTTTTCCCTCAGGTGAAAAAATGGCGGCTAGACAGTCACAAAATGCATCAGTAAAACATAAAATAAACAACAACTGAGAATCATTAATATCAGGAAAAACCAACATTACACCTTACCGTCAACAAAAATGACTTTCTTTAAGACATTTTTAGCGATTGCGCGGCCAGATTAAAAAAAAAAAACAACAACATTATTTATAATTCTACATTATTTTAAAAACAATTTAAATGGTCAAAACAATGTTCCCAATACTTGAAAGTTCTTGTGTGTGAACTGTTAAAAGCAGTAACCGGCCGTGCTGCCGCTCCACTGTGCTTAGAAAAGACTGTATCCTTGCACCAGAGCAGCAATTCCTTTTGTTCGAAACTTCGAATATATAAAATTTAGTTATAAATTTAAATAAACGCTTATTTTCAACCAAGAACAATGACATATGATATTATGTGAAAAAAAAAATCCAAACTAAAAATTAAATACAACAGGACTACTTGGTCAAGGGGAAGGTGCATTGTCAGAAGATCATTTGAGAGTAACGTTAGGTCCCATGTAAGAATCTAGAGTTTGAAAAAAAAAAAAAAAGTCTAGAGTTTGTGATTGTCACTGCTAAAATGTGTAAGTAAAAGAAACATGCATTTTGATAAATCCATAGGCGGGGGTGACATTGTAATAATTCACATTTTCATGTAAAAAGTAAGATCTTTCCATGTCAAATCAACCAAATTTCAAAAACTTCCCTGGCTCAAAGTTTTTTTTTTTTTTTTTCATTTTACTTTATTTTTTTCTGTCAGAAGATGGACATATATAGTGTTGAAAGCCAAAATATTAAATGTCATTGATGAATAGTTACTGAGTAATCCACTATTTTGTAGAGGGAGGCAATTTTATCCTTAGATTCAGAGTCAAATTACTCATTATCTTATTTTTACACAGAGACTGGTAGTTTTATTAGTAAAATCTGTTGACTTTAGTAATCTTTGTTGCATTATGTGCCAATGGTAACCATTCAAAAATGTGAAACAGCACTTTCTCCAAGTTTTTCTCCAAAGTTTGCATGCCTGTAACTCAAAAAGTATTAAAGATATTTTAATGCCCTTTTAGATATTGGGTCTTAACAAACTAAGTATATAATAACCGTTTTCATGGGGTGAACTATACCTTTAGGGTCTGGATTAGAGACTGGTTTAGACTGTGCATTAATTTATGCAACTAATGTATTTCTATAATAAGTACGTGTAAAATGTAACATGAACACTGTATAATAGAGTGTTACCCATATTTGTTAATATTTACTGCTGTACAAAAAAGAATAACAAGCCAAATATTAACAAACTGATGCTTTATGTCTCGCTAACATTACAAGCTTGAGCAAGATATGAACATGACTACAATATATGTACAGTTTTAAGGCCGTTTCACACGATGTCGGGCACGATGTGAAAAAGTGGCGTCAATCGCTGACGAATGTGCTTTCACACAGAGCGTGAAACCACTGTCTTCTGCTAATTCACGCCTACGCGCAACAAGCATTTTTCCTCAGATATGTGTTTCGTACATGGATTTAACATCTGCTACTCAATATACAGCATTAAATTAAGATAAAGTTTGGTGTTACACCAGAAACACAAACTATCTATAATGCTTACAAGAATACATCCTGAAATATAATTAGAGGTACAATTTGCATCAAGCTACACTTGAACATTCATGTATTTGCTTAAAACCCACTTTAAATTAGGGGTGCTTCATTCAGGATGTTTTAGGCCGAACACCGATCGCTGAACAATCTTATTAAAGCCTTCTTTTTATCATGTAGGATTATTTACAGTGATGATCCAATCAAGATTTTTTAGACATTTTTGGCCTAAATTTTATTTTTGAAAATGAAATCCCCTCTTAGGTGACTCTTGTGAGAGGGGATTTTTTTTTTTTTTATTTGAGGGGTGGAGGGGGCATTGTTTTTTCGACTTAATAAATATATTTATCTCAGATAAATGTTTGGTCATGCAGTGTATTTTTGATGTCACTGACATTAGTGCAATTGTTGCACAGTAGCTTACTCACAGCACAAGCCTGGTTTTGTGAGCTATGTGTGAAGCGGCCTTTTACGCCAGGACTTACTGGTTTGGAACAACATGAGGGTAATAAATGACAGAATTTTTATTTTTGGGTGAACTAACCCTTTAATCAAACAGTACAAGACAAAGAGGGAAAAAATTTATATTACTCACTGGTTTTGCCTGAATAACTTCTGTA
Organism: Cirrhinus mrigala; assembly: GCA_036247105.1. NCBI lineage: Eukaryota > Metazoa > Chordata > Actinopteri > Cypriniformes > Cyprinidae > Cirrhinus > Cirrhinus mrigala. The sequence continues at coordinate 291,781 of JAMKFB010000080.1, forward strand.
GTTTTAATAAGCATTAATAGATATTTATATTATAAAGCGAAGACTATACGGAGTTCATTTACATTTTACAGCTACTCCAATATTGCTGTTATACTAACCTGAATTAACTTTTTACTTCACTTGTATCTTTGTGCTATTGTATTTATTTGTGCTGTATATTTTATTACTTACTGCTCACTTCTCTTTATTAATGTATGAATTTCAATTAGGCTATTATTATTATTTTTATAAAAGAAAACAAATACATTTCGATAAATGCATAAGCAGGCTAACATTGTAATATTGAACATTCAAAAAAAATGAAACATCACAATAGAAAATAATGCATTTTTGATTTAAAAAGCAGTTATATTGATCAGATCAATAAAATCTATATTCTTTGTTAAAAAGTGACTATTAACCAAAAAAGCAATAATGATGTATTTTAAGTGTGAAAGAATTTTGCCCACATAGATCCCATAAAGGTCCCATATGTTCAAACCTATTTGGGACCCACATTGTGAAACACACATGGGACCCACATAAATTGTCCATTTTCAGCCCATGCCCACATGGAATCCATGCTGCCCAGGTATAACCCACATGGGGCCCACATATCAATGTTTGCTGGCAGCAGCGTTCTGGATGAACTGCAGCTGTCTAACGGTCTTCTTGGGAAGGCCTTGACTTGATTTTTAGTTGTTTGACCCCTAGAGTCAAGGTATGCATTCACCTTAAGAACTTCCTCTTTGCTTCTAAATACAATAAGTTCAGTTTTCTCCTTGTTTAACTGAAGGAAGTTCTGGCACATCCAACTGTTAATTTCATCAATGCATTTGCAGAGGGAATCAATGGGGCTGTAGTCATTTGGCGATAAGGCTAGGTAAATCTGGGTGTCATTAGCATAGCTGTGATAGACAATTTGGTTCTTTCTCATTATTTGAGTTAGTGGGAGCATATACAGGCTAAACAAGAGTGGCACAAGAATTGAGCCTTGAGGGACTCTGCATGTCATGGACGTCCACTTACACTCACATAATAACCTCTCCCTTCTAAGTATGACCTGAACCGATTGAGAGCCATCCCAGAAAGCCCGACTCAGTTTTCCAGTCTCTCTATAAGAATGTTATGATCGACAGTGTCAAACGCAGCACTAAGATCTAGTAGGACCAGCACTGATATTTTGCCAGAATCAGAATTTAAGCGAATATCATTTATTATCTTAACGAGCGCTGTCTCTGTACTGTGATACGGTCAGAAACCAGATTGAAAATTGTCCAGGTATCCATTTGAGTTTAATCAGTTGTTCAACTGATTGAAAACTACCTTTTCAATAATCTTGCCTATAAAAGGAAGATTTGATATTGGTCTGTAGTTGCTCAATGTGGTCTTATCAAGATTGCTCTTTTTCAGAAGGGGCTTAACAACTGCAGTTTTCAGGGAGTTTGGAAAAGTCCCAGAAAGAAGTGAGGTGTTCACCACTTCTAAGAGATCTGTTTCTAAACAGTTAAACACACTTTTGAAAAAAGATGTGGGAAGTGTGTCAAGGTTGCAAGTTGAGGATTTAAGGTGCTGTACTATTTCTTCCAAAGTTTTGCCATCAATTGCTTCAAAAATAGACATAGTGACTTCTTTTTGAAATTGCGGTTGAATCTGTCTGACCTCTGCATAACCTGAAGAAAGTGCTAATCACCTTTCTGATATTACTGATCTTCTCAGAAAAGAAGGAAGCAAACTCATTGCATTTGCTGTCAGAGAGCATTTCACTGGGAATCTGACTAGGGGGATTTGTTAGTCTCTCAACAGTAGCAAAAAGAGTGCGAGTGTTGTTTAGGTTACTGTTTATAAGGTTTGAGAAAAACTTCTGTCTTGCTGTGGCTAGTTCCACATTGAAAGCATGAAGGCTGTCTTTATAGATGCTATAGTGAATTTCAAGTTTCGTCTTCTGCCACATCCGCTCAGCCTTTCTGCATTGTCTTTTCATACTCTGTACTGCTGTTGATTTTCTCCAACATGATTTTTGTCTGCCAGTCGTCTTACTGACTTTCACTGGTGCAGTGTCATCAATGACATTCTTAACTTTTGAGTTAAAGGACTCCAGGAGAAGATCAACAGAGTCTGCAGAAATGCTTGGCATTGAAGATATAGCCTTCATAAACAGCACACTAGTGTTTTCGTTAATACATCTCTTTCTGACAGAGACGGATCTAGATTCAGTGGGAGCAGAGATCAATATATCAAAGAAAATACAGAAGTGATCAGATAGTGCTAAGATAGTGCTGGATGAAATGTTTAGACCCTTACTAATGAGTAAATCAAGAGTGTGCCCACGATTGTGTGTGGGTCCATGCACATGCTGAATCAGGTCGAAAGTGTTTAAAACGGTTATAATTTCTTTTGTGGTTTTGATTTCTGCATTTTCTATGTGAATATTAAAATCCCCTGCAATAGCAAAACAGTCAAACTCTGAGGAAATCATTGATAACAGTTCTGTGAACTCTTCAACAAAGGCTGGAGAATATTTTGGAGGCCTGTAAGGGCTGTTTCATTGAGGACTATTGCACTGCAGCTGTCTTCTAGCCATGTTTCATTTAGAAACATAAAATCCAGGTTGTCTGTGGTTATTAAGTCATTGATCAGAAATGATATATTTTTTAGTGAGCGAATGTTTAAATATGCTAACTTGATGCCATTACTTTTTGTCTCTACAGCAGTCTTAGTTTGATACCTAATAGGCCGCAGATTAGATGGGTCAGCAGTACGGCTTGAGAAGGCCTTAGACTTTCTATCACATAATAAAACAGAGATAGAGAAAGCTACAGGCACACTGGTTCCCGCTTGTTCTGTAAACATTCCTGAATGTTGCTGCTATCGTAGCGGGGACCCGACACATATCACTGAGAGCTGTTATCAGTTGTTTTTGGTTCACCTACAGCAGATGGAGGAGGGTTTGGGCCCTGGCATTGTGGCAGTGGCCGGAGAGCTCTCGAAGGAGGAGGAGGGCAAGCTGGGCCCACAGGCTTTGGTGGTTGTGGTGCCCGCCATTTTTTAGTTGATATCTGGGGGCTTGCAGCAAAAGAGTAGGAGAGTCTGGTTCCAGCATATACCAGTTCCTCCATTTTCTGTGAGAAGCTTAGAAGTGGAGATGCTGGAGAGAGAGATAATGTGTCTGGTGAGCGGGGCTGTGGCTCTGGTGTTTCCGGTGGCTGAAAAATGTTGTCCTGGCTTTCCTGGCTGTTTACCAGAAAGTCGTCCTTTGGCGCTGAGTCTTGGAGCTGTTGTGGTACGTCACAGTCTGTCTGTGATGAGCTCTGTGGGCACGGATCAGCCGGGATGGTGTCCATGGGCAGTGCTTGGTGTGGCTGTGTGGCGTTGTCAGTGTCCTTGTGGGATGCGTCGACCACATGACGACTCTGAAGCTGATTTGAAGTCCTGTGGTCACTCATACTTTGTCCATGTGTGTGTGTGTCATTCATGTTGGGTGGACTGGCACACTCTACTGAAGGATGACGGAGTGAAAAAGATATGTTGTCCTTTAACACTCTTGCACCAAGTTTGTTTGGGTGGAGGCCATCCAGTTTAAACAGTTGTCTATGGCCCCAGAAAAGATTGAAGTTGTCGATGAAGTTGACTCCTTTTAGTCTGCAGGTTCTTTGTAGCCATGTATTCAGCCCGAGCAACCGTGAAAACATGTTAGTTCCCCTTGCTGGGAGTGGTCCACTGATGAACGGCTGAACTTAAAGTCTTCAAAGTGTTTCAATGAGTTCACTGAAATCCTTCTTTAGGAGTTCTGACTGCTCTTTCCGAATATCATTCTTCCCCACATGGATGATGATTTGATTTGCAGTCTTGTGCTTCATTAGGATGTTCCAAAGTTCCTTGTTCACATCAGAGACGGTTGCTTGAGGAAAGCAGCATGTAGTTGTAGTCCTGCTACTGATGTTTCAGATAATGGAGTCACCCACTATCAGAGTCCTGGGCTCGGCTGTGCTCTGGGCTGAATGCCGCTGTCTGCTCGACCTTGAGCACCTGTCTGTAGCGATGTTAGCTGCTGGCTGACACAATCCAGGTTCAGTCACATTTGGGGATTCCTCACCCACATTCATTAGTGCTTCAAATCTGTCCTCAAGCTGTATAGGAGGTAGTACAACACCAGTTTTTGCAAGCCTTGTCATAGCCATATCTTTGGTAGAGGATGCTACCACAGCAATACTAGATACTTGTGACAATCTGATGTCTTGAGTGCCTTTGGGTCTCGTTCCCTGTTTGTGCCATTGATTAGTGTGTCGATCAGTTTCGGCTTGTTCCTCTACTCTTATAAACTGTTGAGATTCACTAGGTTCACGAGACTCACCGGCTGTATGCCGAAGGGGTCCGTGACAACAGTTTGCTGAGTGTTCCGCCTGTTTTGGAAGTCCAGCAATTAACTTTGTTTCAAGAACCACAATCCTTTGTAGAAGTCTGTGGCAGTTTGTGCAGCAAGTAGATTACAAAAGAGGCTGAAGACGCATTTTCTTTCTCATCTGTTGAAAGTAGGCAGCTGTGTTTTCCTGTCTCCGGAATGTAAACTGCTGGTAGTGGGAGTCTCCTTTTTCGTAGTATTATTCCAGTTATGAAAAATTTTTAATTTAGTGTTTGTGCCAAAAATGTTGTTTGAACACTGTGCCGATCTGCTGAGGTTAAAATCTTAGAAAACTCTGAGAAAAGTATATAAACAGGAGCAAAGCACGGAGCAGTAAGCAAGAGCATCCGAACAGTAGCAAAGCCGGAATGCAACACTACAGGAACATAAAAATTGTAATAATAATTAATAATACTAATAATACTAAAACTAAATTATTATTATTATTATTATTATTATTATTATACATTTTAGTACTTATATAACACCATGGTTGTTTTGTAATACCTTTGTACCTTATCTACCCTTAATGTGTGTGTACTTGTATGGTACTATATGCTCCTTGGCTTTTAGGGGTAAAGAAAGGTGCACCTTTGAGGTTACTGCCCAGTAAAGAGCTAAAATACAAAATTTTAGTACATTTTATTTCTGACAGTGTTATCAAAAAAAAAATAAATAAAAATAAATAAATAAATAAATAAATAAACGCTTATGAAATGTTTTAAACACATGACTTTAAAATATAATGTTAAGTAAGTATAATTACCGATTTTATTCCTTAAATAATTTAAAAGATCAGTTTAGTTTAGAGGTATCGGTATTGATATCGATGATACTTGGCTTGAATATATCGTTATCGGATCGAAAATAAAATACGAGGTATCGCCCATCCCTAGTTTGTTTTGGTCTGCGATGCAGAGCTCCCGTGCGACATCTAGTGGTTAAATAAAGTTTAAAGCCCCTTTATGTTTGATTTAGTAAAACAGTGCATGATGATTGGCAAATTCAGCAGAATAGGATCTAATGACCATGAGAGGAGGAAAAAAAACTCCAACACACAAAAAAAAGGATTCAATAGGAATTAGAAAAATCTGCAATTTGGATGAAACAGTGACATTTGACAGGCATCGGTCACTTAGCAAACACAGACGTGTAATAGTTTTCATATAGATCCTATGTTTAGAATGTCACATCATGTAGATTTGGATACACTTAACCCACATAAAAATTTCACACATTTTAGTCACAAAGACTTGAATAAATATATTATGCAGCAATAGAGCATCATGATAATTAAAATACTAACATGTTCTCCTCAGTGCCAGTTTGTGAGATCATCATTTCTGTTAAAAGCAGAATTAGAACAAGCCAGGGTCTTTTGTTATCTAAAGCAAAGCTTTTATATTTAGTTTATTAAATTATTGATTGAGCTTTACCAGGTTTTGCCTTGGTTACAGTGAGTTGAACAGGATTCAGTGTCTCTCCAGCAGAGCAGAAGTACCAGCCACAATCAGTCAGTCTCGGTCCAGTCATCAGCATAGTGAAGTATCTTGTCCCATCATCACTGATCTGGACTGATGGATTCTGGGATGCATCAGTCCTCCCCACTGTGTAACAGCTCTGATCTTTATATCTGCACCACTGTTTGAGTTTACTCAGATATCCAGAATTGTAGACACACTGAACACTGATATCACCACCTTCATGTCCAGATACACTGCTGCTCACCACAGACACATCAGGAGCTGGACACACACACACACACACACACACACACACACACACACACACACATGTTGTGTTTACATGTTTTATGGGGACATTCCATAGGCGTAATGGTCTTTATACTGTACAAACCATATTTTCTATCGCTCTACACCTAAACCTAGCCCTCACAGGAGACTGTGCACACTTTTACTTTCTCAAAAAAACTCATTCTGCATGATTTATAAGCCTGTTTCCTCATGGGGACCTCAGAAATGTCCCCACAAGGACAAAATTTACTGGTATTACTATCCTTGTGGGGACATTTGGTCCCCATAACGTGATAAATACCAGGTGCACACACACACACACACACACACCAGTCATTTGAGATGATAAAATACATGAGGAATGAGAGAGAAAGTTTAAAACTAAGATAATTTAACATTAGAATGAGATTAAAACAATTGTAAAATGTCCTACCAGATTGAATCTTGAGATAAAGCTCATATATGATATTTATCGGTAGTTGTTCTCCAGTCTCCACAACACAATAATAATGTCCAGTGTGTTTGTTCTGCAGGTTTTTCACAGTCACAGTAAAGAGACTCTGATCAGGATGATCAATTACTGACAGATTCTCCTCTGTTGTGTTTGTGTATGTTTTAGATTTATCAATTTCTGAGTGAAAGTATTTCTTCTGCTGTGTGTATTTCTTGTCATAATGGCATGGCATGTCTTCAAAGTTACTGTAGACACATAGACAAAGATTTCACTTGTTATAGAAGATATTTCATTTCATATAATTTCACAAGTAAACAATTAGTGATCCAACCTCATGGTTGCTAAAACATTTGAAAAAAGTTATGAAGTTTCCTATGTGTAAGCAATGTGAAATTAAAATATGTTTCACTTATGTATTGAACTGACGAGCCGTAAAGGGACATAATCCTCTATTTTTTGGTAAAATAGCATTCCAGGGGCTAAATATTACGTTATTGGGGTCGCTTCCACAGCAAGTTCAACATCTGCTCTGGCCATTTAACTGGAGACTATTCAGCTGGTGTAAAAATATGAAGGTAAACAGTAGCAAAACTCGAGAGCTTGCTAATTTGAATGTGAGAACTTGTAAAATTAATATTTGTATTTGTAAGTTGAAATTTATACTCACAGCTCTGATGTGAAAAGCTGCATCTATCGATTTGCACACACAGACAATACTCAGAACACCTGTAGTGTTAACCATGGTAAAAGGATGCTAGCCAAAAGAGAGAGTGTTAACCATGGTAAATGTGTTGTTACTGCAGTTTTACTACAAATACTGTGGTTACTGTTGCAAACTCTGTTCTTTTTTTCTTTCTTTTTTTTTGTGTAAAAAGCTGCCAGGCTGTTGTACCCCTAAAGGCCTAACTTTAGCACAAATTGTTTCTTACAGACAGCAATTACAGAATATAACAACCAATTTTTTACTTTTAACTTTTAACAACCAGTTTAAATAAATTTACTTACACAAACTAGCCTAATTAAAATAAATATTTCACATACACTATACTGTTCAAAAGTTTGAGGTCAGTACGACTTTGTAATGTGTCTTTAACCATGCTAACAAAGGCTGCACTTATTTGAACAAAACAAAAAAAAAAAACAGTAAAAACAGCAAGATTGGGAAAATGAACAATTAAAATAACTATTTTCTTTTGTAATATATTTTGAAAAATGTAATTTAAAAAGCGTCTGTGATCAAAGCTGAATTATTTTAACATTATTACTCCAGTCTTGAGTGTCACATGATCCTTCAGAAATCATTCTAATATACCAAGGGCGTAGATTTGCTCTGGACATTGGTTAGGGACCTATGACCGACTCTGCTCTCTCAAGTTTGCATTTACAAGTGCACGAGTGAGTTTTGCTACTAGAATATCGCAGAAGGAGTAGCAAAAGTCAAAGCGCAAGGATTTGAGGTTGTACTGCCAGATCTGAGAGGTTGTGAGTGCCGACTTGTGGTTGTACAGCGAAACTGAAGTAAAGCGCAAAGATAAATGTGTAGTACACAATTGTGCCTGTCATTTTGTTTATGTGAATGACACTTTACACATTTGTAACTATTAATCTGCAACTTCGAATTCAAAACACAGGTGTTCTGAGTATTGTCTGTGTGTGCAAATCGATAGATGCAGCTTTTCACATCAGAGCTGAGTATAAATTTCAACTTACAAATACAAATATTAATTTTACAAGTTCTCACATTCAAATTAGCAAGCTCTCGAGTTTTGCTACTGTTTTACCTTCATATTTTACCTTCATATAAAAACCTATTCTAAGAAGATCTGGACGCTGTGTTAAAAGCAAATGTGGTAAAACACCATAATAAAAAAAACAAAACAAAAAAAAAAAAGAACACATAATAAAACATGCTGTCTGTCTTTAAGAAGTAAAATCAGTCAAATACACACACACACACACGTTGTGTTTCCATGTTTTATTGGGACATTCCATAGGCGTAATGGTTTTTATACTGTACAAACCCTATTTTCTATTGCCCTACACCTAAACCTAGCCCTCACAGGAGACTGTGCACACTTTTACTATCTCAAAAAAACTCATTTTGCATGATTTATAAGCCTGTTTCCTCATGGGGACCTCAGAAATGTCCCCACAAGGTCAAAATTTACTGGTATTACTATCCTTGTGGGGACATTTGGTCCCCATAACGTGATAAATACACACATACACAAACAACAGTTCCTACACACGAACTCAGAAGAATAAGGTAGTTTATAAACACAAATATAAATATAGCTGCAAGCAGCAATTACCGGGGTTCGAGCATTGTTAAGGTCTTTAAGGTGGTATGGTTAGGGTCTAGGCCAACCTGGATTCATGGCTGACAGTAAAACACATCCAAAATGGAGAATATGTTCACAGAAATACACACACAGAAACGAAAAGTTTAAACTGATATATTAATACTGAATAAACATGTTTACACACACACAGAGACATACATGCACACACATTTTCTTGTAGATATAGATATTTGAAATAAATGATATGGGCCAACACTTTTACTTGCAAGTTTTGTCTTTGTAACAGTTTGTGTCTTTTTCAGATTTCTCTGTAATCATAATGTGGCATAATTGTAAAAAACTGATGTGTCTGTATGAACAAACTTATAAGCTTTGACTAAATGTGATTTTAAATGGTATAACAGTGATTTTATAAGCGTTAATCCATCATGAAACCTATTACAAGTAGTTGTGTTCAGCTGAATAAGCCCATTAGTGGTCTTCTACTGGCATCTAGTGGTTATTATTGCAATTTCATGCAATGTCTCATACAAACACTGAGATTTTAAACATCATAACTATTATAGTGTTATTTTTGCCCAATCTCTCTTCAATTTTGCATATTTGTTTAGAATGAGATTATTTGTCATTTTACACAGTTTTGAGAAATTGCAAGCTTCCTTTTAAAAATTTTAGGCTTTTGGGTACAGTAGATTTAAAGAACATATTTAAAGAACAGTTGGATTGACAGCAATGGTCCTAGAGACAAAATTGTTGAGAATGAGGAGATCTTTCATATGGTATGAAGATCTAGTGTTTGTGTGAATAAATGGGCAATTCGGTGCCAATTACAATAGAAATGTTGTGTTTTTTGAAGCCTTTTTAACTGTTATAGTGCCACCTCTGGTCCGATGCTACGGTTGCTATGGTTTTAGGATGTAGTCCAACCCAAAATATGGCTAAAACTAAAGCACATCTATGATGGAGAACACAATCACAAACACAGAAATGAAATAGTTAAACTGTTATATTAATGTTCATTAAGCATTATTACACACACACACAGACACACATTTTGTTGCACATAAGAAATTTCTGTCATATATAGTAGGTGACAAAATGCTTACTGTAAGTCTTGTGTTTTTAAGAGTTTATATGTCATTTTCAGATTGCACTGTAATCATAATCTTGCATAATTGTCAAATGTAATAGATCTGTATAAATGAAGTGGTAAACTTTGACTAAATGTTATTTGAAATGTTATAACAGTGATTTAGTATCATCTTTGTATGAAATCAAAGCTTGAAACTATGAAAATGCACTGTTCTAGTCATTTCAGTGACCCATTAGTGGTCTTCTACTGCCATCTAGTGGTTATAGTTGCAATTTCATGGCGTTTTAGAGAAATGCTTTGTTTTTAAGCTTTATAACTGTTACATTGCCTTTTTTGCCTAATGTCTATAAAATGTCTGCTTGTTTAAAATAATATGATGATGATTTTACTTAGGTTTGTGAAGTTTTGTTTTCTTTTAGGTTTTATAGACTATTGGGTACAGTAGATCATGATCATCTTATTAAGTGGCCGTGTTATCGCTGTCCAAATGCAAATGTTCAATATTTTTTTGATAATAATTTATCTAGAGAGCCAAGAGCATGTTACTGCAGTGGATTTATTGATATTGAGTCAAAAACTTAATACTAGTTAAAAAAAAATAGGTTTTATAAATAATATCAAATAATTAAACAGTTGGATTGACAGCAGTGGTCCTAGAGACAAAGTTGTTCAGAATGAGGAGACATATCATATCATATGAAGATCTAGTGTTTGTGTGAATAATTGAGCATTTTTTATTATTATTATTTTTTTTTTTTTTTAGCAATTTAAAGCCAATTATCATAGAAATTTTGTGTTATATTGATATTCATTAAGCATTACTACACACACACACACACATTTTGTTGCACATAAGAGATTTGTGTAATAAATGGTAGGTGACAAAATGTTTAGTTCAGGTCTTTTTATGATTTTATATATCATTTTCAGGTTTCACTGTAATCATAATCTTGTATTATTGTCAAATATGATGTATCTGTATAAATGAAGTGTTGACCTTTGACTAAATGTGATTTGAAATGTTATAACAGGCATTTAGTCTATGCCTGAATTGAAATGAATTGAAAACAAACCATGAAAATGCACTGTTCTAATAATTTCAGTGACCCATTAGTGGTCTTCTACTGCCATCTAGTGGTTATAGTTGCAATTTCATGGCGTTTTAGAGAGAGATGCATTGTTTTTAAGCTTTATAACTGTTACATTGCCTTTTCTTGCCCGATGCCCATAAAACGTATGCTTATTTACAAACATGTGATGATGGTTTTACTAAGGTTTGTGAGGTTTTGTTTTCTTTTAGGTTTTATAGACTTTTGGGTACAGCAGATCATGATCATCTTATTAAGTGGCCCTGTTATCACTGCCCAAATGCAAATGTTTAACATTTTTTTTGATAATAATTTATCTAGAGAGCCCAGAAAATGTTACTACAGTGGATTTATTGATTTTGAGTCAAAAATCTAGGAGTAGTTCACAAAAATAGGTTTTATGAATAATATCAAATATTTAAAGAACAGTTGTATTGACAGCAATGCTCCTAGAGACAAAGTTGTTCAGAATGAGAAGATCTATATATGATATGGAGATCTAGTGTTTGTGTGAATATATGAGCATTTTTTAACAATTTGAGGCCAATTACCATAGAAATTTTGTGTTTTATGAAGCCTTTTTAACTGTTAAAGCACCAGCTATGGTCCGATCTCCATGAAACTTTGCATGCCTGTTTAGCATCATAAGACACATGTGCTCACCAAGGTTTGTGAAGTTTTGAATTTTTACTTTGAAGATATAGGCTTTTGCATGCACTTGACCACACCGCTTTTGTAAATGACCCCATTATAGCTACCCAAAAGACAAAATTCCACATTTTTTTGATAATTATTAATCTAGAGAGTCCAGCGAATGTTACTGCAGTGGTTTTTTCGAGATGGACCAAAAAACCTGGGACTAGTTCGCAAAAGTAGGTTTTTCACATATTTGTGAATAATTAATGAACGGTTTGATTGACAGCAATGGTTCTTAAGGCAAAGTTGCTCATTAGGAGGAGATCTATCAAATGATATGCATATTGTGTGGATGTGTGAAACACCACGTGATTACAGAGGCATAGAAGTCGTTAGCGCCAACTAGTGGCCGATTTCTTTCAAAATTCTTACAGACCTTTAGGGCCATGAGTCGAACATGCCCAGTGAGTTTCATTCCGATCGGCCTCCGTTAACCATGTCTAATAGGTGCTCAAATTTCATTGGCCGATGGCAGCCATGTTTTTTGAGATACGCCAATGTCCTCATAGACCCTTATGGCCCATTGGACAAAGACACTGCATACCAATTTTCAAGTCGATCGGACTAACAATTGCATAGTTATAGTCATTTTCATGTTTTTTCAGGCTTATAGCGCCACCAAGTGGCAGAGCTGTGCAATTTTTGTTATTTGACCAAAGATTGAGCTTATACACATGTGTACCGAGTTTGGTGAAGATATCTCATTCCATTCAAAAGTTATAGCCAAATGTAAGAATTTGCTAACATTAGCATAGAACGTTTTGGCATTCCTATTCGACCGTGAGTCAAAATTTCAACTTTTTTTTGATAATTATTGATATTCAGTGTCCAGAGAACATTTCTGCACTGGTTCGGTTCCGATCGGGCGAAAAACCTAGGACTAGTTCGCAAAAGTAGGTTTCGGACATTCGGCCATTTTGCGGAAAAACCGGGCTTCGTACGAAAAATCTGCGCCAGTGCACTTTTGTGCGTATTGACCCAAGGATCACAACGATGTAAAGTTTTTGAGTCTACGACAAAAAATGTACGAGCTACGGCCAAAAATGTGAAAAAAGTTCGTTTTTTGCGCTGTAGCGCCACCTTTGGGCCGATTGGGCCGGTTCTTTGCGCCTGAGTAGCGAGGAGGACTACTACCTTCTGACCAAGTTTCAGCTCTCTAGGCCTTACGGTTTGGGCTGCACGATCAGTTTTAGCGCGGAATAATAATAATAAATATAGCTGCAAGCAGCAATTACCGGGGTTCGAGCAAATAAGGCTGTCTGGAGTTAAGATGTAGTCCAACCCAAAATTTATGGCTAAACACACACTAAAACACATCCATGATGGAGAAAACGCTCACAAACACACAAACACAGAAATTAAATAGTTAAACTGTTATATTAATGTTTATTAAGCATTACTACACACACACACACACACATTTTGTTGCACATAAGAGATTTGTGTAATAAATGGTAGGTGACAAAATGTTTAGTTCAAGTCTTGCCTTTTTAAGATTTTATACATCATTTTCAGGTTTCGCTGTAATAATAATCTTGTATTATTGTCAAATATGATACATCTGTATAAATGAAGTGTTAAACTTTGACTAAACGTGACTTGAAATGTTATGACAGTGATTTAGTCTATGCATGAATTGAAATTAATTGAAAACAAACCATGAAAACACTGTTCTACTCATTTCAATGAGCCATTAGTGGTCTTCTACTGACATCTAGTGGTTATAGTTGCAATTTCATGGCATTAAAGACAGATCTATTGTTTTTAAGCTTTATAACTGTTACATTGCCTAGTGCTAGTGTTTGTGAAAATATATGAGCATATTTTTTTTTAGCAATTTGAGGCTAATTGCTATAGAAATGTTGTTTTTTGAAGACTATTTAACTGTTATAGCGCCACCTATGCTCCGCTCTTCATGAAACTTTGCATGCCTGTTTAGCATCATGAAAGGGTGTGTGGATTTAAGAAGTAGTGCAACGCAAAATATATGGCTAACACAATAAAACACATCCGTGATGGAGAATACACTCACAAACACAGAAATTAAATGATTAAACTGTTATTTTAATGTTCATTAAGCATTACTACACACATACACACACACACACACACATTTTGTTGCACATAAGAGATTTGTGTATTAAATGGTAGGTGACAAAATGTTTAGTGCAAGTCTTTTTAAGATTTTATATATCATTTTCAGGTTTCACTGTAATCATAATCTTGTATTATTGTCAAATATGATATATCTGAATAAATGAAGTGTTAAACTTTGACTAAATGTTATTTGAAATTTTATAACAGCGATTTAGTCTATGCATAAATTGAAATTAATTGAAAACAAGCCATTAAAAGCACTGTTGTAGTCTGTTTAATGATGCATTAGTGGTCTTCTACTGCCATCTAATGGTTAAAGTTGCAGTTACATGGCTTTTTAAAGAGAGATGCATTGTTTTAAGTTTATAACTGTAACATTGCCTTTTTTTGCCTTATGTTGATAAAATTGTATGCTTGTTTAGAATCATATGATAATAATTTTACTTAGGTTTGTGAAATTTTCTTTTCTTTTAGGTTTTATAGACTTAGAGTACAGTAGATCATGATCTTATTATTATGTGGCGCTGTTTTCGCTGCCCAAATGCAAATGTTCAACATTTTTTTAATAATTGTTTATCTAGAGAGTCCAGAGAATGTTACTGCAGTGGTTTTATGGATTTTGAGTTTAACACCTAGGACCAGTTTACAGAAGTAGTTTTTTAAAATAAAATAAAATATTTAAAGAACAGTTGGATTGACAACAATGGTCCTAGAGACTAAATTGTTCTAATGATGAGATCTATCATATGATATCAAGCTGTAGTGTTTGTGTGAATACATTTGCATTTTTTTAGCAGTTTGAGGCTATTAACCATAGACAGCTTGTGTTTTTAAAGCCTTTTTAAATGTTATAGCGCCACCTGTGGTCCGATCTCCATGAAACTTTGCATGCTTGTTAAGAATCATCTGTCACATGTTGTCACCAATTTTCGTAAAGTTTTGAGTTTTTGTTTAGGTTTGATAGGCTTTTGGGTTTATGTCACCGCGCCCCTTTTCTAAATGACCTCATTATAGCTACCCAAAGGACAAAATTCAACATTTTTTTGATAATTATTGATCTAGAGAGTCTGGAGAACTGCGCTGCAGTGGTTTGATCGAGATTGAGTGAAAAACCTAGGACTAGTTCGCAAAAGTGGTTTTTCACATATTTGTGAATAATTAATGAACGGTTTGATTGACAGCAATGGTTCTTGAGGCAAAGTTGCTCAGCATGAGGAGATCTATCAAATGATATGCATATTGTGTGGATATGTGAAACACCACGTGTGTACAGAGGCAAAAAAACTCGTTAGCGCCAACTAGTGGCCAATTTGTTTCAAAATTCTTACAGACCTTTAGGGCCATGAGTCGAACATGCCCAGTGAGTTTTGTTCCAATCGGCCTCCGTTAACCTTGTCTAATAGGTGCTCAAACTTCATTGGTCGATGGCGGCCATGTTTTTTGAGATACGCAAATGTTCTCATAGACCCTTATGGCATATTGGACAGAGACACTGCATACCAATTTTCAGGTTGATTGGACTGACGGTTGCGAAGTTATTTTTATTTTTATGTTTTTTCTCTATTATAGCGCCACCAAGTGGTCAAGCTCCGCAATTTTTTGGATTTGACCAAAGGCTGAGCTTTTACATACGTGTTCTGAGTTTGGTGATGATATGTCATTCCGTTCCAAAGTTATAGCCATTTTACTAAAAGGGGCCCCGCCTCTTTTGAATGTTTTGGCGCCCCTTTGCGACCGTGAGTCAAAAGTTTAACTTTTTTTTGATAATTATTGATCTAGGGAGTCTGGAGAACTGTGCTGCAGTGGTTTGATCGAGATTGAGTGAATAACCTAGGACTAGTTCACAAAAGTAGCTTTTTCACATATTTGTGAATATGCAATAAACGAATTGATTGATAGCAAAGGTTCTTGAGGCAAAGTTGCTCAGCATGAGGAGATCTATCATATGGTATGAAGTTCTAGTGTTTCTGTGATTATATAATGCATGTTATAGCAATTTAAGGCAATTTACTTTTGAAATTTCATGTTTTTGAAGCCTTTTTAACTGTCATAGCGCCACCTATGGTCCGATCTCCATGAAATTTTACATGCTTGTTAAGAGTCATCTGACACATGTTTTCTCCAACTTTTGTAAAGTTTTGAGTTTTTGTTTAGGTTTGATAGGCTTTTGGGTATATGTGGCCACGCCCCTTTTCTAAATGACCCTGTTATAGCTACCCAAAGGACAAAATTTCACATTTTTTTGATAATTATTGATCTAGAGAGTCTGGAGAACTGCACTGCAGTGGTTTGATCGAGATTGATCGAAAAACCTAGGACTAGTTCGCAAAAGTAGGTTTTTCACATATTTGTGAATAATTAATGAATGATTTGATTGACAGCAATGGTTCTTGAGGCAAAGTTGTTCAGCATGTGGAGATCTATCAAATGATATGCATATTGTGGTGGATGTGTGAAACACCACGTGAGTGAGGCACGTTAGAGAGGCAAAAAACTCGTTAGCGCCAACTAGTGGCCGATTTCTTTCAAAATTCTTACAGACCTTTAGGGCCATGAGTCGAATATGCCCAGTGAGTTTCGTTCCGATCGGCCTCCGTTAACCTTGTCTAATGGGTGCTCAAACTTCATTGGCCGATGGCGGCCATGTTTTTTTGAGATACGCCAATGTCCTCATAGACCCTTATTGCACATTGGACAGAGACACTGCATACCAATTTTCAGGTCGATCGGACCAACGATTGCATAGGTATAGTCATTTTTATGTTTTTTCCACCTTATAGCGCCCCCAAGTGGCAGAGCTGTGCAGTTTTTGTTATTTGACCAAAGATTGAGCTTATACACATGTGTACCGAGTTTGGTGAAGATATCTCATTCCATTCAAAAGTTATAGCCAAATGTAAGAATTTGCTAACGTTAGCATAGAACGTTTTGGCATTCCTATTCGACCGTGAGTCAAAATTTCAACTTTTTTTTGATAATTATTGATATTCAGTGTCCAGAGAACATTTCTGCACTGGTTTGGTTCCGATCGGGCGAAAAACCTAGGACTAGTTCGCAAAAGTAGGTTTCGGACATTCGGCCATTTTGCGGAAAAAACCGGGCTCCGTACGAAAAATCTGCGCCAGTGCACTTTTGTGCGTATTGACCCAAGGATCGCAACGATGTAAAGTTTTTGAGTCTACGACAAAAAATGTACGAGCTATGGCCAAAAATGCGAAAAAAGTTAGTTTTTTTGCGCTGTAGCGCCACCTTTAGGCCGATTGGGCCGGTTCTTTGCGCCTGAGTAGCGAGGAGGACTACTACCTTCTGACCAAGTTTCAGCTCTCTAGGCCTTACGGTTTGGGCTGCACGATCAGTTTTAGCGCGGAATAATAATAATAATAAAAAAAATCTTAACAATTACAATAGGGTTTCAGCGCTACGCGCTCGAACCCCTAAATATAGCTGCAAGCAGCAATTACCGGGGTTCGAGCATTAAGGCCTTTTAGGTGGTATGCAAAGTTGCTCAGAATGAGGGGATATATCATACAAATGTAAATGTAAGATCTTGTGTTTGTGTGAATAGATGAGCATTTTTTAACAATCTGAGGCCATTTACCATAGAAATTTTGTTTTTGAAGCCTTTTTAGCTGTTATGTTTGAATATATGAACATTTTTTTTAGCAAATTGAGACCATTTACCATAGAAATCCAGAGTTTTTGAAGCTTATAGCGCCACCTATGGTCCGATCTCTATGAAACGTTGCATGCTTGTTAAGAGTCATCTGCCACATGTTCTTACCAATTTTTGGAAAGTTTTGAGTTTTTGTTTTGGTTTTATGTTGCCAGACCCCTTTTGTAAATGACCCCTTTATAGCTAACCAAAGGACAAAATTCAATTTTTTTTTGATAATTATTGATCTAGGGAGTCCAGAGAATATTACTGCAGTGGTCTGATCAAGATTGAGTAAAAAACCTAGGACTAGTTCGCAAAAGTAGGTTATCCACATATTTGTGAATATTTAATGAACGACTTGAATGACAGCAATGGTTCTTGAGGCAAAGTTGTTCATCATGAGGAGATCTATCAAATGATATGAAGATCTAGTGTTTATGTTAATATATGAGCATTTATTTAGCCATTTGAAACCATTTACCATACACAGCTTGTGTTTTTGAAGCCTTTTTAACTGTTATAGCGCCACCTATGGTCCGATCTTCACGAAACTTTGCATGCTTGTTAAAAATCATCTGACACATATTTTCTCCAACTTTTGTAAAGTTTGGAGAATTTGTTTAGGTTTTATAGGCTTCTGGATATATGTGGCCACGCCCCTTTTCTAAATGACCCCGTTATAGCTAACCAAAGGACAAAATTCAACATGTTTTTGATAATTATTGATCTAGAGAGTCCAGAGAATATTACTGCAGTGGTTTGATCGAGATTGAGCAAAAAACCTAGGACTAGTTCGCAAAAGTAGTTTTTTCACATATTTGTGAATAATTAATGAACAGTTTGATTGACAGCAATGGTTCTTGAGGCAAAGTTGTTCATCATGAGGAGATCTATCAAATGATATGCATATTGTGTGGATGTGTGAAACACCACGTGATTACAGAGGCATAAAACTCGTTAGCGCCAACTAGTGGCCGATTTCTTTCAAAATTCTTACAGACGTTTAGGGCCATGAGTCGAACATGCCCAGTGAGTTTCGTTCTGATCGGCCTCCGTTAACCTTGTCTAATAGGTGCTCAAACTTCATTGGTCGATGACGGCCATGTTTTTTGACATACGCAAATGTTCTCATAGACCCTTATGGCACATTGGACAGAGACACTGCATACCAATTTTCAGGTCGATTGGACCAACGGTTGCGTAGTTATAGCCATTTTTAAGTTTTTTTGCTCTTATGGCGCCACCAAGTGGTCAAGCTCCGCAATTTTTGGGATTTGACCAAAGGCTGAGCTTTTACATATGTGTTCTGAGTTTGGTGATGATATGTCATTCCGTTCCAAAGTTATAGCCATTTTACTAAAAGTGGCCCCGCCTCTTTTGAACGTTTTGGTGCCCCTTTGCGACTGTGAGTCAAAAGTTTAACTTTTTTTTTATAATTATTGATCTAGGGAGTCTGGAGAACTGTGCTGCAGTGGTTTGATCGAGATCGAGTGAATAACCTAAGACTAGTTCGCAAAAGTGGGTTTTTCACATATTTGTGAATATGTCATAAACGACTTGATTGACAGCAATGGTTCTTGAGGCAAAGTTGCTCAGCATGAGGAGATCTATCATATGGTATGAAGTTCTAGTGTTTCTGTGATTATATGAGCATGTTATAGCAATTTAAGGCAATTTACTTTTGAAATTTCGTGTTGTTGAAGCCTTTTTAACTGTCATAGCGCCACCTATGGTCCGATCTCCATGAAATTATACATGCTTGTTAAGAGTCATCTGACACATGTTTTCTCCAACTTTTGTAAAGTTTTGAGTTTTTGTTTAGGTTTGATAGGCTTTGGGGTATATGTGGCCACGCCCCTTTTCTAAATGACCCCGTTATAGCTACCCAAAGGACAAAATTCCACATTTTTTTGATAATTATTGATCTAGAGAGTCTGGAGAACTGCGCTGCAGTGGTTTGATCGAGATTGAGCGAAAAACCTAGGACTAGTTCGCAAAAGTAGGTTTTTCACATATTTGTGAATAATTAATGAATGATTTGATTGACAGCAATGGTTCTTGAGGCAAAGTTGCTCAGCATGTGGAGATCTATCAAATGATATGCATATTGTGTGGATGTGTGAAACACCACGTGAGTGAGGCACGTTAGAGGGGCAAAAAACTCGTTAGCGCCAACTAGTGGCCGATTTCTTTCAAAATTCTTACAGACCTTTAGGGCCATGAGTCGAATATGCCCAGTGAGTTTCGTTCCGATCGGCCTCCGTTAACCTTGTCTAATGGGTGCTCAAACTTCATTGGCCTATGGCGGCCATGTTTTTTGAGATATGCCAATGTCCTCATAGGCCCTTATGGCACATTGGACAGAGACACTGCATACCAATTTTCAGGTCGATCGGACCAACGATTGCATAGGTATAGTCATTTTCATGTTTTTTCAGGCTTATAGCGCCACCAAGTGGCAGAGCTGTGCAATTTTTGTTATTTGACCAAAGATTGAGCTTATACACATGTGTACCGAGTTTGGTGAAGATATCTCATTCCATTTAAAAGTTATAGCCAAATGTAAGAATTTGCTAACGTTAGCATAGAACGTTTTGGCATTCCTATTCGACCGTGAGTCAAAATTTCAACTTTTTTTTGATAATTATTGATATTCAGTGTCCAGAGAACATTTCTGCACTGGTTTGGTTCCGATCGGGCGAAAAACCTAGGACTAGTTCGCGAAAGTAGGTTTCGGACATTCGGCCATTTTGCGGAAAAACTGGGCTTCGTACGAAAAATCTGCGCCAGTACACTTTTGTGCGTATTGACTCAAGGATCGCAGCGATGTAAAGTTTTTGAGTCTACGACAAAAAATGTACGAGCTACGGCCAAAAATGCGAAAAAAGTTAGTTTTTTGCGCTGTAGCGCCACCTTTAGGCCGATTGGGCCGGTTCTTTGCGCCTGAGTAGCGAGGAGGACTACTACCTTCTGACCAAGTTTCAGCTCTCTAGGCCTTACGGTTTGGGCTGCACGATCAGTTTTAGCGCGGAATAATAATAATAATAAAAAATATAGCTGCAAGCAGCAATTACCGGGGTTCGAGCATTTAAGGTCTTTGAGGTGGTATGCAAATTTTTTCAGAATGAGAGGATATATCATACAGATGTAAGTGTAAGATCTAGTGTTTGTGTGAATAGATGAGCATTTTTTAACAATTTGAGGCCATTTACCATAGAAATCTTGTTTTTAAAGCCTTTTTAACTGTTATTGCGCCACCTATGCTCCGATCTCCATGAAACTTTGCATGCTTGTTAAGAGTCATCTGACACATGTTTTCTCCAATTTTCGTAAAGTTTTGAGTTTTCGTTTTGGTTTTATAAGCTTTTCGGTATATGTGGCCAAGCCCTATTGTAAATGACCCCATTATAGCTAACCGAAGGACAAAATTCAACATTTTTTTGATAATTATTGATCTAGAGAGTCCAGAGAATATGACTGCAGTGGTTTGATCGAGATTGAGTGAAAAGCCTAGGACTAGTTCGCAAAAGTAGGTTTTTGACATATTATTGAATAATTAATGAACGGTTTGATTGACAGCAATGGTTCTTGAGGCAAAGTTGTTCATCATGAGGAGATCTATCAAATGATATGCATATTGTGTGGATTTGTGAAACACCACGTGATTACAGAGCCATAAAACTCATTAGCGACAACTAGTGGCCGATTTGTTTCAAAATTCTTACAGACCTTTAGGACCATGAGTCGAACATGCCCAGTGAGTTTCGTTCTGATCGGCCTCCCTTAACCTTGTCTAATAGGTGCTCAAAATTCATAGGTCGATGGCGGCCATGTTTTTTGAGATATGCCAATGTTCTCATAGACCCTTATGGCACATTGGACAGAGACACTGCATACCATTTTTCAGGTTGATTGGACTGACGGTTGCGAAGTTATAGCCATTTTTATGTTTTTTCTCTATTATAGCGCCCCCAAGTGGTCAAGCTCCGCAATTTTTTGGATTTGACCAAAGGCTGAGCTTTTACATATGTGTTCTGAGTTTGGTGATGATATGTCATTCTGTTCCAAAGTTATAGCCTTTTTACTAAAAGTGGCCCCGCCTCTTTTGAACGTTTTGGCGCCCCTTTGCGATCGTGAGTCAAAAGTTTAACTTTTTTTTTGATAATTATTGATCTAGGGAGTCTGGAGAACTGTGCTGCAGTGGTTTGATCGAGATCGAGTGAATAACCTAGGACTAGTTCGCAAAAGTGGGTTTTTCACATATTTGTGAATATGTAATAAACGACTTGATTGACAGCAAAGGTTCTTGAGGCAAAGTTGCTCAGCATGAGGATATCTATCATACGGTATGAAGTTCTAGTGTTTCTGTGATTATATGAGCATGTTATAGCAATTTAAGGCAACTTACTTTTGAAATTTCGTGTTTTTGAAGCCTTTTTAACTGTCATAGCGCCACCTATGGTCCGATCTCCATGAAATTTTACATGCTTCTTAAGAGTCATCTGACACATGTTTTCTCCAACTTTTGTAAAGTTTTGAGTTTTTGTTTAGGTTTTATAGGCTTTTGGGTATATGTGGCCACGCCCCTTTTCTAAATGACCCCGTTATAGCTACCCAAAAGACAAAATTCCACATTTTTTTGATAATTATTGATCTAGAGAGTCCAGAGAATATTACTGCAGTGGTTTGATCGAGATTGAGCAAAAAACCTAGGACTAGTTCGCAAAAGTAGGTTTTTGACATATTTGTGAATAATTAATGAACGGTTTGATTGACAGCAATGGTTCTTGAGGCAAAGTTGTTCATCATGAGGAGATCTATCAAATGATATGCATATTGTGTATGTGTGAAACACCACGTGAGTGAGGCACGTTTCAGAGGCAAAAAACTTGTTAGCGCCAACTAGGGGCCGATTTCTTTCAAAATTCTTACAGACCTTTAGGGCCATGAGTCGAACATGCCCAGTGAGTTTCGTTCCGATCGACCTCCGTTAACCTTGTCTAATAGGTGCTCAAACTTCATTGGCCGATGGCGGCCATGTTTTTTGAGATACGCCAATGTCCTCATAGACCCTTATGGCACATTGGACAGAGACACTGCATACCAATTTTCAGGTCGATCGGACCAACGATTGCATAGCTAAAGTCATTTTTATGTTTTTTCCACCTTATAGCGCCCCCAAGTGGCAGAGCTGTGCAATTTTTGTTATTTGACCAAAGATTGAGCTTATACACATGTGTACCGAGTTTGGTGAAGATATCTCATTCCATTCAAAAGTTATAGCCAAATGTAAGAATTTGCTAACGTTAGCATAGAACATTTTGGCATTCCTATTCGACCGTGAGTCAAAATTTAAACTTTTTTTTGATAATTATTGATATTCAGTGTCCAGAGAACATTTCTGCACTGGTTTGGTTCCGATCGGGCGAAAAACCTAGGACTAGTTCGTAAAAGTAGGTTTCGGACATAACGCCATTTTGCGGAAAAACCGGGCTTCGTACGAAAAATCTGTGCCAGTACACTTTTGTGCGTATTGACCCAAGGATCGCAACGATGTAAAGTTTTTGAGTCTATGACAAAAAATGTACGAGCTAGGGCCAAAAATGCGAAAAAAGTTAGTTTTTTGCGCTGTAGCGCCACCTTTGGGCCGATTTGGCCGGTTCTTTGCGCCTGAGTAGCGAGGAGGACTACTACCTTCTGACCAAGTTTCAGCTCTCTAGGCCTTACGGTTTGGGCTGCACGATCAGTTTTAGCGCGGAATAATAATAATAATAAAAAAAATCTTAACAATTACAATAGGGTTTCAGCGCTACGCGCTCGAACCCCTAAATATAGCTGCAAGCAGCAATTACCGGGGTTCGAGCATTTAAGGCCTTTGAGGTGGTATGCAAATTTGTTCAGAATGAGAGGATATATCATACAGATATAAGTGTAAGATCTAGTGTTTGTGTGAATGGATGAGCATTTTTTAACAATTTGAGGCAATTTACCATAGAAATCTTGATTTTAAAGCCTTTTTAACTGTTATAGCACCAGCTATGCTCCGATCTCCATGAAACTTTGCATGCTTGTTAAGAATCATCAGACACATGTTTTCTCCAATTTTCGTAACGTTTTGAGTTTTCGTTTTGGTTTTATAAGCTTTTGAGTATATGTGGCCACGCCCCTATTGTAAATGGCCCCATTACAGCTAACCGAAGGACAAAATTCAACATTTTTTTGATAATTATTGATCTAGAGAGTCCAGAGAACATTACTGCAGTGGTTTGATCGAGATTGAGCGAAAAACCTAGGACTAGTTCGCCAAAGTAGGTTTTTGACATATTGTTGAATAATTAATGAACGGTTTGATTGACAGCAATGGTTCTTGAGGCAAAGCTGTTCATCATGAGGAAATCTATCAAATGATATGCATATTGTGTGGATTTGTGAAACACCACGTGATTACAGAGCCATAAAACTCGTTAGCGCCAACTAGTGGCCGATTTGTTTCAAAATTCTTACAGACCTTTAGGGCCATGAGTCGAACATGCCCAGTGAGTTTCGTTCCGATCGACCTCTGTTAACCTTGTCTAATAGGTGCTCAAAATTCATTGATCAATGGCGGCCATGTTTTTTGAGATACGCCAATGGCCTTATAGACCCTTATGGCACATTGGACAGGGACACTGCATACCAATTTTCAGGTTGATTGGACTGACGGTTGCAAAGTTATAGCCATTTTTATGTTTTTCCTCTATTATAGCGCCACCAAGTGGTCAAGCTCCGCAATTTTTTGGATTTGACCAAAGGCTGAACTTTTACATATGTGTTCCGAGTTTGGTGATGATATGTCATTCTGTTCCAAAGTTATAGCCATTTTAGTGAAAGTGGCCCCTCCTCTTTCGAACGTTTTGGCACCCCTTTGCGACCGTGAGTCAAAAGTTTAACTTCTTTTTGATAATTTTTGATCTAGGGAGTCTGGAGAACTGTGCTGCAGTGGTTTGATCGAGATCGAGTGAATAACCTAGGACTAGTTCGCAAAAGTGGGTTTTTCACATATTTGTGAATATGTAATAAACGACTTGATTGACAGCAGTGCTTCTTGAGGCAAAGTTGCTCAGCATGAGGAGATCTATCATATGGTATGAAGTTCTAGTGTTTCTGTGATTATATGAGCATGTTATAGCAATTTAAGGCAATTTACTTTTGAAATTTCGTGTTGTTGAAGCCTTTTTAACTGTCATAGCGCCACCTATGGTCCGATCTCCATGAAATTTTACATGGTTCTTAAGAGTCATCTGACACATGTTTTCACCAACTTTCGTAAAGTTTTGAGTTTTTGTTTAGGTTTTATAGGCTTTTGGGTATATGTGGCCACGCCCCTTTTCTAAATGACCCCGTTATAGCTACCCAAAGGACAAAATTCCACATTTTTTTGATAATTATTGATCTAGACAGTCTGGAGAACTGCGCTGCAGTGGTTTGATCGAGATTGAGCGAAAAACCTAGGACTAGTTCGCAAAAGTAGGTTTTTCACATATTTGTGAATAATTAATGAACGGTTTGATTGACAGCAATGGTTCTTGAGGCAAAGTTTTTCATCATGAGGAGTTCTATCAAATGATATGCATATTGTGTGGATGTGTTAAACACCACGTGATTACAGAGCCATAAAACTCGTTAGTGCCAACTAGTGACCGATTTCTTTCAAAATTCTTACAGACCTTTAGGGCCATGAGTCGAACATGCCCAATGAGTTTCATTCCGATTGACCTTCGTTAACCTTGTCTAATAGGTGCTCAAACTTCATTGGCCAATGGCGGCCATGTTTTTTGAGATACGCCAATGTCCTCATAGACCCTTATGGCACATTGGACAGAGACACTGCATACTAATTTTCAAGTCAATCGGACCAACGATTGCATAGTTATAGTCATTTTTATGTTTTTTCAGGCTTATAGCGCCACCAAGTGGTAGAACTGTGCAATTTTTTTTTATTTGACCAAAGATTGAGCTTATACATACGTTTCCCAAGTTTGGTGAAGATATCTCATTTGGTTCATGAGTTATAGCCATTTTAGTAAAAATGGCCCTCCACCTGACAAACTTTTTGGGGCCCTTTCGCAATGATGAGTCGAATTTTGACATTTTTTTGATAATTATTGGTATTCACTGTCCAGAGAATATTTCGGCAGTGGTTTGGTTTCGATCCGGCGAAAAACCTAGGACTAGTTCGCAAAAGTAGGTTTCGGACATCATTAACATTTGCGGAAAAACGGGGCCTCCAGGACCCCAAATCACAGGGGGGGTTTTCAATTTGTATTGACCCAAGGATTCCAAAAATGTAAAATTTTTGAGTCTACGACAAGCGGTTTAGGAGTTATGAGCACTTTCGCGTTTTTGATCGCTGTAGCGCCACCTATAGGCCAATTTGGCTGAGTCTTTGTATCTGAGTAGCGAGGGGGACTACTACCATCCGACCAAGTTTCAGCTCTCTAGGCCTTACGGTTTGGGCTGCACATTCAGTTTTAGGGAAGAATAATAATAATAATAATAAAAAAAATCCTAACAATTACAATAGGGTTTCAGCGCTACGCGCTCGAACCCCTAAAAATCTTAACAATTACAATAGGGTTTCAGCGCTACGCGCTCGAACCCCTAATAAAAAAAATCTTAACAATTACAATAGGGTTTCAGCGCTACGCGCTCGAACCCCTAAATATAAAGACATAAACTGAAATGATGAAAAATGCCTCTGACAGATCACATAGGCCGTTCTTGTACTCCTGATGTCATGGGAACTACAGTCAGACACTGTTTATTCGCTCCCCATCATTTGTCTGTCAAATATGCCTTATTAACATATTTACGCTTATGTATATATAGCCCACAAGTTTACAATAAAACTCTGGAAAAAACGCTTCCTAAAAAAATGTGAAATATCATGTAGACTGTATGAAACACAATCAATAAGCTTATTAGCATTGTAACTGTTAATTTATCATGTAAATGTCCTGAAAAGAGATATTTTGCATATGTGTGTGTGTGTGCATATGTAACATTTCTCTTTAAAGGGGATCGGATGCAAACTTTTCATGTTGTTTGAACATTAATGTGTGTTGGCAGTGTATGTACAAATCTACCCTATAATGATAAAAATCCATGCAGTGGTTTTTAATTAATCTGTAAAAATAATCTCTCTTTTTCAAATCGAGCCATTCTCAGATGCCTGTCGGTGTGGCGTCACACCGACAGAGGCCGCTCCCACGATAGTTGATTGACATGAGCTCTTACCTCAGACCAGCTGTCACAGTCCAGTAACTTTCCTTGTTTCGATGCCGAAGCAGGGATGTAAGTTAGAGAAGAATATGTCCGACTGAGCGATTGAGGTGTTGTTTTGCTGGATGTGGTCGTCACTTACTCCCGACATCTGAGCCCCTGAAGATGCAGTGGATTACGTTTGTTGTGAATGGAATGCGCCTGCCGATCTACATATATCCGTCTTTGTTCGTGCAAATGATTCATGATCCAGTTTCACTTACAGAAGAAGTGTGTATAAATGTTTTTTAATGAATCTTTGCGATCACCTTTCCTTATAACGTGGTAGTTAGGAAGTTTGGTGGCTAAAAGCGGCTAAATGCAGCTAAAGTAAACAAGCTCGTCATTAAACAGAAGAGAGGGGCGGGGCGAGCAGAGCTCATTTGCATTTAAAGGAACTAGAAGTCTAAAGCAACACTTCAACGTTCAAGTAGATACACC
>JAMKFB010000081.1:0-84803 GCA_036247105.1 Cirrhinus mrigala
CATGTCAAAATCAGCCCTTTTTAGAGTGAGCCATTCTGTTGCATGTTCCTTTAAACGCTAATGAGCTCTGCCATTCCACCCCTCTCTTCTGTGGGGTGACGATCAGTAATGTTTACTTTAGCCGCATTTAACCGCATAACTTGCTAACTAGCACATTATTAGGAAAAGGCGAATTCCAAAGATGCATAAAAAACTCCCATATACTCACTTCTGCTGTAGGTGAAACTAGATTACAAATGATTCGCGTGAACATAGACGCATTTATGTAGGCTGCCGGGCGCATTTCCTTCAAAAACAAAAGTAACGTTGATCCTCTGCATCTTCAGCAGCTCAGATGTCGGGAGTAAATGATGAGTGCTACTATGTGCATTACTGCATCCAACAACAGAACACCTCAATCGCTCAGTCGGAGACAGTCTTGTCTTCCCCTGCACCAGAGTCGAAACAATAATGGTGGTCGGACTGTTCTCAGCGCTCACTCGGCTCATTTAGGGCGGGTTTAAGATAAAACTGTCATGTCAATCAACTATCGTAGGAGCGGCTTTGGTCGGTGTGACGTCACACCGACAAGACGCTGACAATGACCTTATTTGAAAAAAGGCATATTATCTGGATTACACTGGATTTTTCCCATATTAAGATTAATAAAATACCACTGGGTGAATTTATATCATTATAGGGTGGTTGTGTACACACACTGTCAACACACATTTATGTTCAAACTTGTAAAAAGGAGTTTTGCATCCGATGACCCCTTTAAATGATTTTCAGCGTTCGCTTGGTCACATCTAGTGTAGACAGACTGTCACGCCATGACAACTGTCACCTCTGTTGTAGACACGGTGTTAGTCATATACGAATAAGATTAAGTGGGGTTTGGATCGAGATTATGATCTTTAAATGATTAATCGCGCAGCTCTAATTTCTGATAATGTGTCTCCATCTATTTATGATAATATTTGAAGAGAAACATTACACATTTAATTCAGAATCATAACTATACATTGTATTAAAGGTATAGTTCACTCAAAAATGAAAATTCTGTCATCATTTATTCACCTTTATGTTGTTCCAAACGTTGGTAACTTTGGTGACAGTTGGCGGGCCCTAATGATTTCCATAGTATTTTTTTTTTCCTACTATGGAAGTTAATGGCTACTATGAACTGTTTGGTTATCTACATTCTTCAAAAAATCTTTTTTGTCTCCAACAGAAGAAAGAAATTCATACAGGTTTGGAAAAACATAAGGGTGATTAAGGGTAAATGATGCCAGAACTTTCATTTTGGGGTGAACGTTCCCTTTAAGAAAGTTATGTAAAATCAAATTAAGCAAAACCACTACATTTAGTAAAACCAAAACATCTCACATATCACAAAAAGTCAGTGAATTCATACCAGAAGTGAGGATGCAATGTAGCAGATAAAGGACAATCCTCCTCCAAATTGGCAGTGATCAGCTGGATCCTTGGTGAATCTGTAGTGGGTGGGCCCGACGAGTCCTTAAAAAAAAAAAACATTTCTTTTTTTTCTTTTTTTTACCATTTCTTTAAACATTCTTAATTCTTTAAACTCTTCCCATATATATCTTTGCAAGGTAAATACAAC
This sequence comes from Cirrhinus mrigala, assembly GCA_036247105.1. NCBI lineage: Eukaryota > Metazoa > Chordata > Actinopteri > Cypriniformes > Cyprinidae > Cirrhinus > Cirrhinus mrigala. Next base: position 1,607 of record JAMKFB010000081.1, read on the forward strand.
TGTATCTTAAAAAAAGCCAATTTGTACACCACAATTACATCTAATATAATAGAATTTTACCTGCAGTTGCATTTATCCTGATATGACACATCTGAAGGCTGTGATGTTCTCCAGTGAATGAAATAAAGGACTGAAGATGATGACAAGACCTATTTCCCTTTCTTTGTGCCACCTCAGAAAAAGAAAGACAACAGGGAAAAAAAGTTACTCAGATTTTCTATCACCAGTGGAGGAAATGTCTTACAAATGTACTTATCATGATTATAATCATAGTTCAGGTCTGGAAACAGTGGTTAAAACTGACTAACATTTTACTGTAGTCTCTGTATTGGGTGTCTGTTTTCCCTGAAAAACGTGTGCTTGATCTAAAAATGTCTTATCATTGTCAATATCTTATCATTAGAAGTTACCAGTATTTGAAGAGGTGAAGTAAAAAAAAACAAACATTACATTCTCATACAACACTCTCAACTCTCCCATATATTCCAGTGTTTTCGAGTGTAAATTACAGTTTAATCATTCACTTCACTTATTCCAGTGCTCCTTTACTTCTCATGAGTTTGAGTTTTAAACTAAACATTAATACACACAAACACACAGCAACTTCAAACACTAATTTACATTGAAATATGTGCTAATATAGCCAGCGCGCTAATATGCTAATCGCGATTAGCCTCTCCCTTTTTCCTCTCACTCACATTCATTAATTATGGGCACAAATCATAACTTTATGATGGTTTGACTGAAAAATGTTTTGTTACCTGACATCGCCATATGTTTTCGGGATCTCACACATCCAGTCTGCCCCTTCCTCTGTGTTCACATTCCATCTTCTGTTCTCCGCTGACATGTCACAGTTCAAATTAGTTTACAATGAATTTAACAGGCACATAATCAGGAACTGCGCGAGCGAGTAATCTTACGGATCAGTGGCACGTACATCACCAAACTGATTAGTATATTTTCAAACTGCACGAGCAAAAAAGCGCGCGAGGCTGTCATTGGCCAGTTTTGTGAATGACAGTCAGATTAACCAATCTTGATGAAAGCAACCAGGTGAAACAACCAATAGAAATTGTTTCAGAGTGGTAACGGAAAATAAAGGTTTTTTTTTTTTAAACAAACGTGTGTGTATTTAGTTTTATTTAATTATTTATTTATTTTTGGCTGTATTATTTGATTAATTGGTCAAACAGTGTTTTCACTGCTCTTTTGAGATTAAAGCTGTATCTATTATAATTATTGTTACTAATGCTAATAATTAAAATTGTACATATACATTTGGATTTTGAAGAGGTGTTTTGATCAAAATATCATAAAATGCTAATAAATAAAATATTAATCATCATAATCATTCAAAAGGCAGATATTTCTTGTTAAAGACATTACATTTATTCAACATACAGATCTGTTTTTTATTTATTTATTTATTTATTTATTTTAAGATTTAAATTGTTAAAACCAAATTTGAATGATTTAGCATTATACATTATCAATTTGTGTCAATGTTAAAACAGCAGCTGACATTATTTCAATCATATTTCAACTTTGAAGGTCGGTCATGTGCCGACTAGACTGAAAAGAAAAGTCTGTACTGTTGGTCCAAAAAGAAAACTGAACACAAAACACAATATGCTAACTGAATGAAACAGCACTTTATTCGGAACCCCTGTATCATATGCTGCAAATACGATTTCTGGATATACATTGGATTTTTGCCATCAGAAACATAAATGTCCCTTCTGTCTTTCTTCACTTGGGCTATTTCATTATCTGTTACCAACCAACTGATTATAAAACTCTGGAGTACTTCTGTGGAATCAGGCAGCAGCTGTTGCTATGGGTTTTAGTTCTTCTACCAATCTCAAAGCCACTATAATCCCATTATTTTGATAGATAATTAGCCTTCTGTAACCCATTCTTCATATTGCACAGTGACCATTTTCTGGATATTTTGAACCATTTGCACAGATTTTGAAATAATTATATGGAGATAAGCATGTGCTTTGTAGGCCAATGCCGATGGCACATTGGGTCTAACTTGATTTGTATATTCCAGGGCTCTTCAACTCCTGAATCGTGAACTAGTCCTGAGAACTAAATGTACTGCTGAGTTTAGTTCTATCTCTAACCAAACACACCAAACAAGCTAATCACAGTGTTCAGAATGATTTGTGAATTAGAGTCAGGTGTTTAATTAGTGTTGAAATTAAAGTCTGCTGTACACTGGCCCTTCAGGACTGGAGTTGCAGACCAATAGCCTATTGACTTTATGTAGCTGCATCCCTTTTTAGTGCTACATTTGCTGTCTTCTGGTTGTATTTCCAAGGTGTTCTAACAGATTTATGAATAAACCTCTCATTTTAAAATCTTTCTGGTCTACTGACATTTGATAAGATATTTGCTTTAAACATTACAGTGTTTACAATAACTTTTGTTAACTCTATAATACATAAATCCACTTTACTAACTAAATTACTTAGACAGAAATGCCATAGAAATATACAGTGCTACCGCACAAATGGAAGTTTAAAGACAATATTTTAAAGATGGTGATGCACTTCTTTCTCTGGAGAATAAGGTTAATACTGTACCCACATAGATACCACACCCACTGCCCACTCTGCACCTAGTACCTATATGTGTACTACCTAGGGCCCATGCAGTCAGCCTATATGGGACTGATTATGTTTGCTCATGTCTTACCCAGAATGCTTATGTCTTACCCAAGAGGGTGCCCTATTTGGATGACCAGACATGGCACTACCCGGGGACACGTTCAGCACATGATTTCTAAATTGCCTAAAATAACCAGGTGTTGGTTGTTTTCGCTGCGCTGATTGATTATTGTATGACATCAAAGTACCGCAACAACTATAGAGAGCAGAGCAGATGCTCCATCCTTTCGAATGTGTCCCCGGAAAGTGGCACGTTTGGTCACCCTACCACATATTAGTGATGGGAAGTTTGGGTCATTTTACTGACTCTCTCGTTTGATGTCCTTCATCAAAATGAAGAATGAATCTTTACTTTTACCAACCAAATTCCCTGAAAACACCTACCTATGCAATCTTGATCATATTCTAAATGAGGAAATTATTATAATGCACCTAGACATAATTTGTAGGGAACATGAATAATTACTTTACCTTCAGAGTCTTTCATTCATTTGTCACATAACAGACACAATAAACAGATCATCATCACAAATGACCCATCACTACCCCATATGTATTTCCCCATTCACAACCCATACAGTGATTACCCATGTGGGTACTACCTTGAGCCCATGTAGCAAACCTATAAAGAACTGATTGTGTATGCCCAATGTCTGACCCATATAGTTTGGCAAGAGGGCCCTACTTGTCTTTCCCTGCTCAGAACCCATACAAAGATTACCTATGTGGGTACTACCTTGGGCCCATGTAGGCAGCCTATATGAGACTGATTGTGTTTACCCATGTTCTACCCATATGGTTTGACCAAGAGGGCCCCATATGTGTTTCCCCATTCAGAACCCATATAGCGGTAGCCTTTGTGGGTACTACCTCAGGCCCATGTAGGCAGCCTATATGGGACTGATTGTGTTTGCCCATATTTTACCCATATGGTTTGACCAAGAGGGCCCCATATGTGTTTCCCCATTTAGTACCCATACAGAGGTAGCTTATGTGGGTACTATCTTGGGCCCATGTAGGCAGCCTATATGGGACTGATTGTGTTTGCCCATTTTTTACCCATATGGTTTGAACAAGAGGGCCCCATATGTGTTTCCCCATTCTGAAACCATATAGAGGTAGCCTTTGTGGGTACTACCTTGGGCCCATGTAGGCAGCCTATATGGGACTGATTGTGTCTGCCCATATTTTACCCATATGGTTTGAACAAGAGGGCCCCATATGTGTTTCCCCATTCTGAAACCATATAGAGGTAGCTTATGTGGGTACTACCTTGGGCCCATGTAGGCAGCCTATATGGGACTGATTGTGTTTGCCCATGTTTTACCCATATGGTTTGACCAAGAGGGCCCCATATGCGTTTCCCTATTCAGAACCCATAGAGAGGTAGCTTATGTGGGTACTACCTTGGGCCAGTGTAGGCAGCCTATATGAGACTGATTGTGTTTGCCCATGTTTTACCCATATTGTTTGACCAAGAGGGCCCCATATGTGTTTCCCCATTCAGAACCCATACAGAGGTAGCTTATGTGGGTACTACCTTGGGCCCATGTAGGCAGCCTATATGGGACTGATTGTGTTTGCCCATGTTTTACCCATATGGTTTGACCAAGAGGGCCCCATATGTGTTTAAGCATTCAGAACCCAGAGAGAGGTAGCTTATGTGGGTACTACCTTGGGCCAGTGTAGGCAGCCTATATGAGACTGATTGTGTTTGCCCATGTTTTACCCATATGGTTTGACCAAGAGGGCCCCATATGTGTTTCCCCATTCAGAACCCATACAGAGGTAGCTTATGTGGGTACTACCTTGGGCCCATGTAGGCAGCCTATATGGGACTGATTGTGTTTGCCCATGTTTTACCCATATGGTTTGACCAAGAGGGCCCCATATGTGTTTCCCCATTCAGAACCCAGAGAGAGGTAGCTTATGTGGGTACTACCTTGGGCCAGTGTAGGCAGCCTATATGAGACTGATTGTGTTTGCCCATGTTTTACCCATATGGTTTGACCAAGAGGGCCCCATATGTGTTTCCCCATTCAGAACCCAGAGAGAGGTAGCTTATGTGGGTACTACCTTGGGCCCATGTAGGCAGCCTATATGGGACTGATTGTGTTTGCCCATGTTTTACCCATATGGTTTGACCAAGAGGGCCCCATATCTGTTTCCCCATTCAGAACCCAGAGAGAGGTAGCTTATGTGGGTACTACCTTGGGCCAGTGTAGGCAGCCTATATGGGACTGATTGTGTTTGCCCATGTTTTACCCATATGGTTTGACCAAGAGGGCCCCATATCTGTTTCCCCATTCAGAACCCAGAGAGAGGTAGCTTATGTGGGTACTACCTTGGGCCCATGTAGGCAGCCTATATGGGACTGATTGTGTTTGCCCATGTTTTACCCATATGGTTTGACCAAGAGGGCCCCATATCTGTTTCCCCATTCAGAACCCAGAGAGAGGTAGCTTATGTGGGTACTACCTTGGGCCAGTGAGGGCAGCCTATATGAGACTGATTGTGTTTGCCCATGTTTTACCCATATGGTTTGACCAAGAGGGCCCCATATGTGTTTCCCCATTCAGAACCCATACAGAGGTAGCTTATGTGGGTACTACCTTGGGCCAGTGTAGGCAGCCTATATGGGACTGATTGTGTTTGCCCATGTTTTACCCATATGGTTTGACCAAGAGGGCCCCATATGTGTTTCCCCATTCAGAACCCAGAGAGAGGTAGCTTATGTGGGTACTACCTTGGGCCAGTGTAGGCAGCCTATATGAGACTGATTGTGTTTGCCCATGTTTTACCCATATGGTTTGACCAAGAGGGCCCCATATGTGTTTCCCCATTCTGAACTCATATAGAGGATGCCTTTGTGGGTACCGCCTTGGGCCAATGCAGGCAGCCTATATGGGACTGATTGTGTCTGCTCATATTTTACCCATATGGTTTGACCAAGAGGGCCCCATATGTGTTTTCCCATTCTGAACCCATATAGAGGTAGCCTTTGTGGGTACTACCTTGGGCCCATGTAGGCAGCCTATATGGGACTGATTGTGTCAGCCCATATTTGACCCATATGGTTTGACCAAGAGGGCCCCATATGTGTTTCCCCATTCTGAGCCCATATAGAGGTAGCCTTTGTGGGTACCGCCTTGGGCCAGTGCAGGCAGCCTATATGGGATTAATTGTGTTTGCCCATGTTTTACCCATTTGTTAAACCCATATGGGCCCCATTTGTGTTGCCCATTTCGAGCCCAAGCACTCATTTACCATTTGTGACCCAACTAGGTCCCACATAGGGAGCCCATCTGTTTTTGCCCATGTGGGACCTACTTAGCTGACCCAAGTGGGCCCCAGATAAGATGCCCATTTTGGGACCATGCCCACTTGGTACCCATGAAGACCCAGCAGAAACCATGTGGGGCCCACATACACATGTTGGCTGGGAGATAGAGAGAGAGAGAGAGAGTGTGTTTGTGTACCTGGTATTCATCACATTATGGGGACCAAATGTCCCCACAAAGATAGGAATACCAGTAAATTTTGACCTTGTGGGGACATTTTTTAGGTCCCCATGAGGAATCAAGCTTATAAATCACACAGAATGGAGTGTACAGCTAAAAATGCAGAGAGTTTCCTGTGAGGGGTACGTTTAGGTGTAGGGTTGGTGTAGGGCGATAGAAAATACGGTTTGTACAGTAGAAAAACCATTACGCTTATGGAGTGTCCCCACAAAAAATGTAAACGTCTGTGTGTGAGGGTGTGTGCACACATGGAATTAATATTTGAATAGGTTTTGGATAGCTTTGATTTCCCCAGGTCTTACTGTGTGAGTTGATCATTAACCATATTGTCTTCTTATCCATCACACATGGGATATTGCTACGAGGACTGAACCACTACCGTGGTGAGAAATTGTCGGAGAGGGCAAATGTCACTTTCTTCTGCATGGATGTTGTCTGCAGGTAATTTCTCTCTGTCATATTGAAACTCTGTAAACCTACTGTATGTTAAATGACAAATTCCTCATTTTGTTGTGTTAATGCTTACTAATACTGCTCTTGTTTTTTAGGTATTGGCCATACCTAAGCAAAGTGGCTGAAGAATCATCAGATCTTCAGCTGCTGATGGAAATGAGGCCATTTCTTGTAATGCATGCCAAAGCTCATACAGCGAAATGCGAGGTACAGTATCCAGCAACTAATGCAAAAAGTTAAGTAATGATTATTGTTTATCCCAATCTAAAATTGGGGACAACAGACAAAATTATATTATATTGTTTATTATATTATGCAGATAAAACATGGTAACTTTAAAATTTTAATTTGTGCATAATCCATGATAACATAACATTACATTTTTAAAGTTATTACTATGTATTAGTATGACATTAATCTAACTACATTGCAGGTGAGATGGGGTGGCAGAAATCAGGAGCAGGGAACACTATAGGAGAGGAAGTTGAACAAGTATGCTATTACTTACATTATTGTAACTATGTGGATATAGGAGACTTCACTGATACCTTTACGTGAGAGACAAGCAGTGTAAAGGATAAAGTACATCAGGACACCAAACAAAGATCCATTCTTGCTGGAATGAGAGTCAGAACATGTTCTGAACTGTAGTTGCAACACCCATTAAGTCAGAGTAAAAATTAAAGTCAGCAGTGTAGGTGTATGCATGATGCATCACTATTTCAAGCTATGTTCCCTCTAAGCTGAACCATTTTCCACCCCAGCCTACAAGACTTTTCAGACTGCGCAGCACACACAAAATCCTTGACACGTTTTGGTTGGAACACAGGCCAGATTACAAGAACTGAATGTTGGTGACAGTGCAAAATCATTGAGTGACGTGTGATTGCTTGAAAAGTTTGTGAGGTTTTGAAATGTAGACCAAAAATCACAGGTGGCTCAGCATGTCCCATTCTAAGATTCAGCATTGTTTCCAACTTTGTAAAATCAGGCCTGATCCTTCCAATATTGCCGTCAGTGGCTGAAATGGTGTGGTCTGTTCATTCTACAGTGGAGAGCTAGTTGATGATGAGGAGATATTAGCTTAACAATAAGAAGGGCAATATGTTCATAAAATGCTTGGAATCGCAGACATAAAATGTAATATTTGTTATGTTTTTGTGTGTGTGTGTGTTTGTTTTTGTAAGGTAATATATGTATACATTACTTTCTATATGGTTTTTACATCTAGGTCAACAGCTTTCTCTCCAGGGCAGCTCTTGTCACAAAATACATGACGAAGGCAGGTTGGTATGACACATTACACTTAAATCATATACTGTGATGAGTCAGTTCTGATTGCTGTGGACAGAGACTTCAAAAATGCAATTTCCCTGTTCCCTCCTCAGTAAAGGCATTGTTGTGTTGTCATGTCTAAATTATTTTTCAATCGCAGTGGTTTTTCCATGTAAATTAATCCTATCACACATATGGATTTATTTTTTGTGCAATTAGGGAGAGAGAATATGCTGACCCAACAGGCCATGGGGTGGAACAGAAAAAAGACAGAGAACCTCTACAAAGTCTTGGCTCACAGATATATCAAAGTAAGGGCATTTTGCAATGGTCTTCTTGTCTCACACAACGACAAACAGCAGACTTGGAGCCCGGGCATCCACAATAAGCTCATTCATCTATTCATTTATATACATTAATAATTTAATAATAATTTCTTGATCTGGTGAAGGTTTTGTGTGTGATTTAAAGATCTCTGAGAGGCAAAGCTGGAAGCTGCCAGCTTCAGTGAATTCCAGGAAAAGAATCACCTCACTGAACAAACAGTACAGCAGTGGGTATGTGATGTTCAGCGATGGGCAGTCACAGGTCAAATAAAACACATCACAAATTTTTCACAAACTGGTAATTACTTTGTTCAAATATGTACTACATAAGGTGATCACATTACTGTCTTACATATTTAGAGCTAGTCTCCACACCAGGGAACACAGAGGACCTCAGAGCTGAGATAGAGAGCATCACGGTTAGCCTGCTCCGCAAGAAGCAAGACCTCTATCGTCAACATGGTACATTGACAGATTTTCAAATGGTACATTACCAAAACAAACAAAAACACTGTTTTCATCAGTTTTCTTGTTTCACTTTGCAGACAGCAACCAGACAAGGCAAAGGAAAAAAAAGAAAATCAGAGATTTAAAGAAAAAACTTAGAGAAAAGATCTTGCAGTACAATTCAGCTGAAGAGGATAAGATTGATGAAGAGTTGGCCTGCAGTTTGACAGAAGACTACATCCTGCCTTAGGAGAGACTTGGAGATGGTATGGTAGCTTGTCATGGCATGTTTTCTAAAATGTATTCCCACCTGCCTATGGTCTAACAATGAAGAAAAATTAAGTTTTTTCTGTTATATGTAGCTCTACATACTATGATTTTTGAGTTCAATATTTGTAATTGTAATGTTTGGAAAAAATAAAATAACCCTCCTGCTGTGTGATGTATAATAATTTCCATTTTAACACAGATTTTGGTGACATGTCGGAGGACGCTGCAGAGGGTTGGAAAAGTGTCCGTCTGCACTGGAGAGGTTATGTCAAGAAGCCGTAAGCACATATCGCGCTATAGTACATCTTCAACTCCCATTGCCTCCAAAAGACACACAGCATCTTCAAGGATCCATCCCACACTACTCACCAACTATTTGAACTAATGCCCTCCAGAAAATGCTATAGGTCCATGAAAACAAGAACATGAGATTCATAAACAGTTTCTTTCCCAATGCCATTACCACATTGAAGTCTGACACCCACCAAATGCAACTTATCACTAACATGCATCAACCACTATGAAGCACTTTAAACTAAATAGCACTTTAGGCCTACCATGGACTATTTGGACCTTTCAGCACATTTGCTTTAACTGTATATGTTGGACATGACTGTATGTGTTGAAGAGTGAATTTATTCTTACACATGTGTGGACATGAGATATCTTTTTATTAGTGCTGTCAAATGATTAATCACATGCAAAATAAAAGATTTTATTTACATAATAAATGTGTGTATACTGTGTATATTTATTAAGTATATATAAATACAAACACATGCATGCATATATATTAAAGAAAATATGTTATGTATATATATTAAATATATTTATATATAATACAAAATACAATTATATAAATGTATATACATGTAAATATTTTCAAAATATATGCATGCATGTTTGTCTATTTATACATACGTAAATATACACAGTACACATACACATTTTATGTAAACAAAAACTTTTATTTCGATGTGATTAATCGCAATTAATCGTTTGACAGTACTACTTTTTATTCTCCAGAATGAACATGAAGGCATCATCACTTACCCGTCCAACCAAGCATATCACCTCTTCATTCTTCACACATCAGACAAAAGATACACAAGCATCACTACCAGAACATAATCATTCAATGATAGTACAAACCCCCAGACTATCAGACATGTAAATACCACTGAAACGATGCTAATTCAATTGATCAATATTAGATATCATTACATATGAAATTATTTTGCACTGCAACTTAATGTACTAAAATCATGAATGAATACACAATGCCAGTGCAAAATCTACTGAACAGATTGGCCCTCTGCACTATGGACTGTTTTTTCTGCATTCTGAACTGTTCCTCTTCAACTCCAGCACTTAGGACAGTACAGGCCTCATGTACTCTGATACTCTGTTACATTTATAGGTTTGCTCTGTTGCATTTTCTTGTGTTGTATGTTGTTGGATGTGTCGATGCGAGCACACCAAGACAGATTCCTATCAACTTATGAAACGGCTACAATAAACTTGAATGTGAATTTGAAGATGTTGTAAATGATCTGAGATTTCAATTAAAGTGCATAAACTGCACATCTGCCTAGCTGTCTTCATTGAATATCTGCATTATACAGTATCACATACAAAAACTCCTACTGTTCAGGATGCTGAAGTGGAACTGGTAAAAATCTCAACAGAAATCAGTCATTGTCCAGGGGACATGGTGTCACTTGGCAGTGATTAACTAGTCTGTGAAAACCAGGCTAGTATTTAACTTCCTATAAAAAAATCTGAACATGTTAAGTGTGCTGATAAGTTCAGAGTTGGAAACAGGACAGTAAGGTCTTAGCCGATGACTGAAAGTATAATAAAGCTACATGCCAGATATCTACCACCTATTTTTTCACAGCCTCATATATCACTTATCCCTGTGCATTGCTCAGTTTATTTGCCAACTGACTAACTCATCTTTGAGAAAATGGACGGTACCTGCAAAAGCTATCAAATCATCAGACACTATGATTAGCTCCCAACTCCAAGTTGATTCTGATTTAACTTGATTTGGATACAATAATGGGTACATTTTTTATTCACCTGGTGGACCTGCAGTCCATTCCATCCAGTGATGATACAAACCATTGTTTCATCACTGATAAATCCCTATCAGTTTGCTAACCAGGCTGTGGAAGATGCTATAAGCCTGGCTGTTCACTTTACTCTGCTACATTTGGAGTCGAGTAACACATATGCATGCATGTTCAATGACTTTTGCTTAGCTTATAACATGATAGATCATCTCAATGTTCTCCAGCCTGCCAGCCATGTAAAACAATATAGCTCTGTGTCACTTGATACTGAACTTCTAGAGGAATAAAAACACCTTCAAACCACCTGCAGCTGAACACCACTAAGACTAAAGAGATGGTGGTGGATTTCAGGCCATCGAGGGGGTAAATGTGGAGATGGTTAGGCCATACAAATATCTGGGGCTATATCTGGACATTAAACTGGACTGGTCATCAAACACAGAGGCACTGTACAGGAAAGGGCAAAACAAGCTATATTTACTGAGGAGGCTGGGATCCTTTAACATTTGCAGTTTTAGCAGTCTGTCATTGCCAGTGTCGTCTTTTATGCTGTGGTGTGCTGGGGAGGCAGTGCTAAGAAGAGAGACACTGGATGACTGCACAAACTGGTGAGGAAGGCCGGCTCTGTGCTCAGGCATAGAACTGGAGGCCTTATTGTCAGTGGTGGAATAAAGTACCCTGTGTAAGCTGATGTCAATCATGGACAATGACCGTCACCCACTTCACAGAACACTCACTACACAGAAGAGCATGTTTAGTGGCAGAATCTTGTTGCTGTAATGCTCAACAGACAGACTGAGGAGGTCCTTTGTCCCCAGGATCATCCAGCTTTTTAATGTACATTTTATATGACTAAAGCTACTGCTTACTTAAATTTATTTAAATTGATTTCCAGGTCTTTTTTTTTTTTCCTATTTAAAGGGTATTTTTCCCTAACCATATTAAATGCATGCATCATCTTTCATTTCAAATTCTTATATTTTATTAATAATTTAACTTAATTTAATAAGACACTATAGGGCTGTTCCCAATCATGTTGGAAAAAATGCAAAGAATGAAGACTGAAGCAAGTATCTGTCTTTATGAAAGGACCACTGAATCATTGACTCAAAAGATTAATTCAGAAATGCTGATCAATGTCAAAATCAATGTCAAATTTACAATCAAGGATTTCAGGAAAACTGCACTCTCTTGGTCGTGACATGTTGCTTAACCAGGCTACATGTTATAAATATAAAAATTACATTTTTACCACAGTATGTTTCTTCTGTGTGCAGTTCATTTGTGTTGATTTCTCCATAAGATTGTCTCACACACAAACAGGCTGCACGATCCTCAACTCATGCGACATTGTTACTGTCAATACATTATCCATTGTCAATTGCTGGTTACATTAAATGTAATAAAATCAGAATCATGCTCACCAAAATTTCGGTGCCTCCCTAATCATGTGTTTTAATCAAATTAGTTGTCCGATCGGGCAAGTAAAATTGCCTTTTCCCTTCCCTTCAAAAAAATCCACTTGTCCCAGACAAGCATTCATGCCAAGCTCTGTTATAAAATTCAACCTGCCAAAGTGGCTCGTGGGAAGGACCGTGTTACCCACCACTGCTGAAATCCACCCGCATTTGGTGGATGTTAGTGTAAAGTCTGGTACCATGGCTGGTTTAGCTCTGTCATGCACAGCTGGCTCATATTCTTCATATTCTGTGTGAAAGTTTGTTCACACAAGTAGTGACAGAAATTAACTTTTCTATTTAAGGGTGATATTTGACCATTCATGCTTCATTTTTACACATGCTTCATTTTTAAACAGACTTCTGGGAGCTAAAAATTAAAAATGTATTTCCCAAAACTGCTGAAAAAAAAAAAATCTGATTAAGATGGAGGATGTTAAAATAAACTGGAATCATAATCATTGTTTCAATGCCAATCCCTTGCTTTGCATATGAATATTACATTGTGTTCACAGGTACAAATATATCAGCGTCAGAGCCCTGATAGAATAAAAATATAGATGTAAGATCTTAGTTTGGTTTGGTTTGTTCTCTTTCTCTTTTGTTCTCACCGTTTGAGTGATCGCCCATCACGATCATTCAAGATTTAATTCTATTTGTCTGTCTAACTACACACATACATATACATACTGTCACGGAGGGAGTGAGGCGAGAGACGAGCGGATCCATTTGCATGCTTTTATTAGACGTTACAGATACAGACAGAGACATGGTCAAGGCAGGCGTGGTCAGACAGGAGCAGACAGGTGTATAAGGGCTAGGCAGAGAGTAGTCCGTAAACAGGCGAGGGTCGATCAGCGGCGTACGTTATCCAATGGGCGAGGCAGGAGAATGGTCAGACGGGCGAAAGTTCCGACAGACAGAATAAACAAAAACAACAAGGCAAAACCAGAAAACAAGACACGGGAAAACACGGAGAAACGCTTTGTACGAAAGGTTAAACAATTCAATACTCGGCGAGGGGTGACAGGAAGACCGGGGTATTTATACTGTCCGTGATTGGTGCAAATGGTAAGAGCAGTGGCTGATGGGAAATGGAGTCCGGGGTGTGGTGCAATAGTCAATGTGTGAGAACGAGGTGAGAGCGACGTCTGGTGGTGGGCGGAGAACAGGACACCGACCAGATTTGTGACACATACATAGATAGATACACTGTAAAAAATATCCACATTTTACAGATAATAAATGATTTTTTTCTGTAAAATTATCTCTAAAACTACTACTTGGCTGTTATTTTAGTTATTTTGACAATAATGTCAAATTACAGTAATTCACATTTTTATACAGAAAACGTACTGCATTTTTATACAATATTTTTTTCTGCTTTCTTAAATTACATACAAATGTATGTAAAATTACAAAAATAATCTGTAATTAATTCAATAACAATACCGTCAGATGATAAAATGGTCAAATGACTGGCAGCTGCCAAACAAAAAAGCAAAAAAAAAAAAAAATAATAATAATAATAATTAAAGTAATATCTCATTATAAGCTGAAAACACTGTTATTTATAGGTGTTTTCTAAATCATTATGATGAAACACCTTCACTGTATAAATAAATGAATGAATAAAACATCAGCAACAGAACATTAAACACTAACAAATCTCTCTAGATCTCAGCATCTTCTCTCATTACAAACCAGTCTGACTTTATTTCTTTCATACAAAACGTATTATTGAGAATTAACAGAGGTTTCGATGTTGAAGTTTTATTGAAAATAATAGCGTTTGAAGTCACCATTGTGAAGATAATCGTTTGCTTTAGCTGGGATTTTGACCCTTCACTTTTAAACACTAGTTTTTCTCTGCCTGCTGTAACTGTGTTTCTAAAGCATGTTTGTTTTTTAAGTGGTGCTCGCTGCAGAGCCGAATGGGAGGAGCTAGAGCTCCAGCTCCACCTCGCTCGATCTAGTAGGCGGGGCTTGAGGCGCTATCAAGCGCCACCAAGTGGCTGTTAATGTCAGTGCGAATTCAACCGTAATGGAAGTAAATGCTTGTTTTGATGCGCAAGATGCTGGCATAGATGATATTGGCTTATTTCTCTCTAATATTTGTAATGATTATGATTGAATATTTACAGCATGGTCAGTACCGTTTCTGTGAAAAACGGCATTACGTAAATACTTTTTTTTTATAATGCTTTATTGTCCACAAATAGTGTATAAGTCCGTCTCCCACTGTATAACGTAAATACCTGATAAGAACATTACACCTTTTTAAACTTTGTGTTTATGTAAGCTTGTCATTCTATTTTCTCCTTATAAGGATGAATTGTTTCCTCACTTTTTAAGTCGCTTTGGATAAAAGCGTCTGCTATATCTGATGATGTAAATTACTAGACTTAGCAGGCAATGTGAAAGCTTACTATCTGTGCACCCCTCTTTAATTCATAAACTATTCTAAATCATCTGATTAATTAATGTAATAAACAATAATAATAATAAATAATGAAGTTCGACTAATTTATATAATCTGCCCATTTTTCTATGTAAATGTGAAGGCATGAACTCCAACAGGCTGGTTGTATTTATTACTATTATTA
Organism: Cirrhinus mrigala; assembly: GCA_036247105.1. Classification (NCBI taxonomy): domain Eukaryota; kingdom Metazoa; phylum Chordata; class Actinopteri; order Cypriniformes; family Cyprinidae; genus Cirrhinus; species Cirrhinus mrigala. The sequence goes on from JAMKFB010000081.1 coordinate 16,718, forward strand.
TTATTATTTTTTTTATTTTTTATTTTTTATTTATTTATTTTTTTTATTAACAAAACAATACACACACTGGCTGAAATACAACAAAAATGAAATACAAATTGTACATACAATAACAAACAGAGCATTGCATCACAGATCAAAATTGACAATAACCGGGGAGCATACATTGATTATCTATACACCTCTAGCAACACATTCCAAACTGCAAAATGTCACAGGTAGAGGCATTTATGGAGTTAAGGTATGGAGTCCATATACGATTAAAAGCATCGGTTGTCAAATGAATAATACAGGTCAAGAGTTCCAGAGGGATAATCTCCCTAATAATTGAATGCCAGCCTTTGATGGAGGGAGGCTTATCACTGATCCATGACATCAGCAAATTCTTCCTGGCAGCAAAAGATAACAAACTAAAAAGTTGTCTTTCAAATTTATTTGGAATGAGCTTACAGGGAAAGCCCAAAAGAAGTGACAAAGGATCCAGCTCCAGATCCAGGCCAAAGATGTTATTTAATTGAGCCACAACTTTGGACCAATATGCCTGGATCCTTTGACAGTTCCATACGCAATGAATATAATCTCCTATATTAGACTTACACTTGGGACAGAGTGGCGAGTGACTTGCATTGTATTTATGTCTTAATTGTGGCGTGATATGTATTCTATGTAAAATTCTAAGCTGAATGGCTCTTGCCCTATTACAAACCGAGAGCCTATCAGCTTGAAGCCAAACTGTCTCCCATTCCTCTTCTGGAATATCCACCCCCAGATCTCTTTCCCAAGTCAGTCTTAGATATGAAGTGCTATCTGCACCGTAGGAGCATAGAGCTTTATAGAAAAGGGAGATCAACTTGTATGGTGGGGCGTTCCGGAGGATTTCCTCAATAACAGAAAAGGAGTATTTAGAGATAAGTGTGGTATCTTTAAATATATAGTTTCTAATTTGCAGAAATCTAAAAAAGTGCTGTCTAGGTAGATTATATTTAGAAACTAAATTATCAAAAGACATTAAAGATCCATCCTCAAACAAGTCACCCATCCTACATATACCAAGAATAGGCCATAAATTAAAACCTGAGTCTGTAATACTTGGCAGGAACTCTGGATTGTTCAAAATTGGCAAAAGAGGGGAGGTTATGTCGTTCTTGCCTTCCCGCCTTCGAATAGCACGCCATGCCTTGAGGGTATTATGTACTAAAGGACTATTATACAGAGTTCTGCATAACTTTGAATTATAAACAAATAATACGTTTTGTAAGGGGCAGCTGCACTGTGAGGATTCGAGATCAAGCCACACTGATTTAGGGTCTTTAACAAGCCATTCATTAATAAATCTCAGATGGCAAGCCAACTGATATAATCTAATATTTGGGAGATCCAAGCCACCCTTTGCACTAGAGAGCTGAAGTTTAGATAATTTTAATCTGGGTTTCCTTTTGCTCCAAATAAATGAACTGAGCCACCCATTTAACTCTTTTATAACCTTATTGGACAATAAAATAGGAATCATTTGCATTGGATACAGTAAACGAGGCAAGACATTCATTTTTATCAGAGCCACCCTCCCCAGCCATGACAGAGGGAGAGCCATCCACCTGTTCAGATCATCATGGATTTTTCCTAACACTGGTGTAAAATTAGCTTTATATAATTGCTTGAAAGTAGGGGTTACATGAATACCCAAGTATACAAAACCATCCTCAGAGCAATTAAGGGAAAGGGGGGAGAATGATTGGTGGGCTTCTTATTACCTAAAAACAGGGCGACTGATTTTGAAAAATTTATCTTGTACCCGGAGAATTGTCCATACTCCTGAATAATATCTACAATTTTTGGCACAGATACCTCGGGATCTGAAAGAAAAAGCAACACATCATCGGCATATAAAGAGATTTTGTGCTGCCTACCTCCCAGTGACACTCCAGACACAGCCGCCTCCTCTCTTATCATCTGAGCAAATGGCTCTATTGCTATTGCAAAAAGCAATGGGGAGAGGGAGCAGCCCTGTCTGGTGCCCCGAAATAAGGGGAAATTGTCAGATCTGTGACCATTAGTAATAACAGCTGCAAGAGGATCTGTATAGAGTATTTGCACCCACTTTAGAAAGTTTTCTCCGAGACCAAATTTTTCTAAGGTATAAAATAAATAAGGCCACTCCACGGAGTCAAAAGCTTTCTCTGCATCTAGAGACAAAATAAGAGAATTAAAACTTAAATTATGGGAAAGCTCAATAATATTTAGTAACCCCCGAACATTGTGAGCAGAACCTCTACCTTTAATAAACCCCGTCTGGTCTTCATTAATAATAAGGGGTAAAACCTTCTCCAATCTTAGTGCTAAAATTTTTGATAACATTTTAAAATCAGAGTTTAGTAATGCAATGGGCCTATAGGAACTGCAAACTTCTGGATCCTTGTCTTTTTTTAATATCAGAGAAATATTTGCTTCACGAAGTGAAGGGGGGAGACTATCAGACAGAAATGAATGATTAAGCATGGCTAAAAGAGGGTCTAACAAAATATGCTCAAATTCTTTATACAGTTCGCATGGAAGGCCATCTGGCCCAGGTGATTTACCAGATTTTAAACTACGGAGTGCGATCCTGGCTTCCTCTCTTGTGATAGGAGCATTGAGAAGATCCCTTTGATCCTCAGAGACAACAGGAAGAGTCAAACGATCAAAGAATGATACCATAGAATTACGTCTTTGAAAAGAATAATTAGATTTATATAACATAGAATAAAATTGTTTAAAAGTATTATTTATAATATAAAAATCAAAAGATTGCTTTCCGTTAAGATCAGCTATAGAGGTAATGAATTGTGAATCCAATTTAGATTTTGTCAAATGGGCTAAATATTTACTAGGTTTGTTACCCCACTCGTACAATCTTTGCTTTGAGAATAGAATATTTGAGTGAGACTATTGAGTTAGCAATGAGTTTAAAGATGCCCGTATCATATTTATTTTTTCTAAGGAAGCAGGTGAAGGATCGTTCAGATAGCTATCAGTGGCAATATTTAAAGCTGACTCTAGATGTTTTTGTTTTTCTAATTGTTTCTTTTTTTTAGCAGTGAGATATGAAATAGAAAGGCCTCTGATGTATGCTTTGCAAGTCTCCCAGAGAAGTGAGGGATTATCTGTGGATGCTGAGTTAATAGAAAAAAAAATCCTAAACTCTGAAGAAAAATGTGAGAGGAATTTGTCATCTCTAAGCAACAGAGTATTGAATCTCCAACGTCTAGCTGATCTTATAAACCCCTTCACACAAACATCTAGTACGACTGTTGCATGATCAGAAATAATATCTCCTATGTAACTGTTAGAAATTGTTTGCATCAGAGCCTTAGAAACAAAAAAGTAATCAATCCTAGAGTGACAATTATGAGGGTTAGAGAAAAAAGTTAATTTTTTTTGAGAAGGGTTAAGAGTACGCCAAACATCTATATATCCTAATTCTTTACAAAGCGCAGAAAGAGCTTTAGATTGTTTGGTGACAAGAGACTTTCTGGGGGGAAATCTATCCAATAAAGAATCTAATAAACAGTTAAAGTCCCCTCCAATAATAGCCAATCCAGACGCATTCTCTTTAAAATCAAAAAAAGCTTTTAAAAGAAATTCTGAGGAGTAATTTGGGGGACAATATAAATTTAGAAGTGAGATCTCTTCTCCATTCAAAGTTCCCTTAATAATAATATATCTTCCAAATTTATCCTTAATATTCTCTGTAACTCTAAAAGGTATCTTTTTATTAATTATAATAGCTACACCTCTGCTACTTTTTGTAAAAGTCTCAAGGTGTATGATTGAACAAAAACACATATCAAAACAAGCCGAACTGGCAACATGAGGGAAAAGAAAAAAAAGAAAAATAATAATAGTATAGGAGAGTCAAAAAACATAAAAAGGGGACAAATCCTCACCTCTTAGACCAACAAGTTAACCACTCACTGTAACTCTGGCTCAGAAGAGGTCAACCAAAATAAGTCTCTTGAAAACCACCCACTCAAAATACGAATTTAAATTATTAAGACATCCCCTCTTCAGTCAATATAAAGGAACAAAAACAATACATGAAAGTACTCAAGCCTTGACTCATATAAACTATAAAAGAACAGGCATACAATCTGTGAAAACGAATAGTTTAGCCCCTGTCCATCGTACGGCAAAGTGGTGTTGGTTCTCCTCCACCCACTTACAGGCCAGCAAAATGTTTTTCATCACCGCTGAGTCTTGTGTGCAATATAAGGATTCCAGTAATAATGTAATTAGTGAAGTTCTGCTCATAAACACCTTTATGAAACAGGAAAGTAAAACACATAAACAATTCAAGCAATACATAAACATTGTCTACATACATAGATTCGTGGGGTTGGGGTGATCTCCATGCTATCTGACTCAGGTGGAGTGACTTCCATCATGTCATCTGGATTTGGTAGTTCTTGTTCCTGGGTGACTAGTTGTTGGACTTGACTGTGGGAAGTGACAAACATTTAAATGTTTTAGGAATGCATTGCTTTATTGTTTATATATTGTCTGCATACTGGAAATCCACAGTATGGATGTTTTAATCAAAAGTATAGTTATCAATACCATACCTTGTCAGAGGAAACGTCTGAATTAACTGATAGCACCACCACTTCCTGATTATAGTCATGTCAGACTGATAAAAGATAGCAATTGAAAATCTTAGTCTTTTTATTTTTTGAAAATGTTCTCACAGTCCTTTTTGCTTTACAAATAACCATAAATTGATGCAAACTCACCGCAGCAAAATCAAATGGCTTTGAGAGCGTAACATGGAGTGCATACTAAAAAACAAAACCAAAACTTTATTAACAAATGTGGTGTTTAGCACACAGACACAGCTGTACAGCAATTATAAGACCACTTACCATCAACATGAAAACCCCACAATCAATTCCTCCTAACTGAAGAGAGGCACCCTGTAAATTATAGACAATTAGACCATATAAAATAAATACGTTATATAGCTGTCATGTCCGGTGATTGTTTTTTGTTTTGTTTTGTCTTTGTTTGTTTATAGTTTTGTTAAAAAAGTGCACTTTGTTTACTCAGTTCACCCATAGCGGGTTATTTGTGACATCTGTGCACTGCATTCTTTCTTTACACTCCACTACAGATATGAAAAGTTCACAAGCAAAGAAGTTAAAAAGCTGTACCTCAAAATCTGCCAGTACAGACATGTTCCAATGGCCGGGTGAAATGTGACTTGCCAGTTTTCTAAAGTAATACAACAATAAAAAAAAGTTTATATTCACGGGCAGTCACATGTAAACAAAGATATAATTGACCATATTGCAATAAAAATGTTGGAGCTTTATGTTAGAGCCGGGGGTTTGGTTTTACCATGATTGAATTATAATTAGATAATACTGAAAACCATAACTGGCTGAAACATAAAAGTATGAGCTCAAACAGATCCACCATACATTTCATAATGCGTGACACATTTCAGTTCATGAAGTCGAATGAAAGTACTATTCCATCACTCTTCACACCTGTAAAAAAGTACAATTTTATAGCCAATTTATTTAAAATGTGGTAAAGACTATTACATAATAAAAGCTGGTTTGTATAAGAACACAGACATTCATTTGTGTTAGTATGAACTCCAAACACATGCATGTTATTAGTATGAACACAGAACAGTAGAACTTGAAATTTGCTATCCTCAGGTGAAAACCTGAAAATCTGAATGTAACTCCCATGTTCAAAGTCTCCAGGGTTCATGGAGTCAAAAAATAAAGTCTCCCTTGACTTTGGCTTGAGGATCTGTAAAAGAACATGACATTAGAAACTGGTGATGGACAGAAAAAAATTCTTGGCCAAAGCAAAACTGATGATACTGGACACACTGAGCTAAAACTGATTCTATTAATCTTAAAATACTTTACAATTGTAAAAAATAACTTTCTTCCATTAGTGTAACTTAACTTCTTGTTTTAAAACAGTATGATGATGTGCAGCAAACTTGACCTCTAAATAACTTTCAAAGTTTGGATAATAGGCTACCAACAAACATACACCCTACAACATGAAATGTCTGGTTTGTTTCTAACTTTTTTCCTGAAACTTATGATTTCAGCTGAAATTTTTCGATTGCCAAAATTTCAGTGCATCCTTGAGAATTGTACCAATCGAGAGCCCATAATGCACACTTGTGTAATTATGGTCATAACGACCAAAAAGTACAATTACATTATGCATAGCAGGCTAACATATGGAAAAATGTAACTTACACATATAATCCAGTGCCCTGACTCCAATTAGGGAAGTAAAATAAAGTCCTTGTTTGCAGCATCATCCTGTGAGATGAGAATCATGGTGATCCACAGTTATGATGATTAATATCCTATATGTGATTATTGATTTCTTGCACTAACAATTCATATTGCAAAATAAGCAAATCATTAAAATGTGTGCCACAAATTTTAAAGGATACTAACAGGTAAAGCTGGCCGAGGATCATTGTTATATGGGGGCAACCATGTGACCACCACATAACTGTTGACAGCAAACACATCTTTGCCCTGAAACACAGTGCAGTGTGACATTAAACATTTTTCATAACCCCTGAATTACTAAACAGAACAAAAGCTATCAAACTGACCTGTGAAGCTGCAAGTGCAGCTATGAGCTGAAAGCACTGATTAGCAATCTGGTAAAAAGAATGGATGAATATTAGTAAAGTTGCATTCATATCAACCCTGTCAACAGCAAAATAATGCCTATGAATGGACATTTACCGTTGCCTCGAAAATCCTCACTTGGATCTTTGGCTCTATCCAAGACATAAACCAGCTGATAAAATGAAATAAACATTGTTATATAATTCATACAAATATGAACAGTAATCCAGATAAAATACTCATGACAATCATTGCAATATGAATAAATTACCAAATTCTGCTGTGCTGGGAGATGGTCAACATCCCATATCCTCCTGCCTGCTTGTTCATCTGTCTGGCTTGTTGTTACACTTTGAACTAGGTCAGATGGGCTAGGACAGTCTTAAGAGAAAATCCATATTTGTAAATGAATTTTTATGTTACTGAATTTATACAGTAACAGAAGAAAGTTAGAAAAGTAGTATACAATCACAAGTGTAAAAAATATATATATTTTTTTTTTTATCTAAACTCCTAATGTGAAAACAGGAGCAGAAGAAAACATGAAGTATCATAAAATATTCCCCAAGATAAAGAAGATCCATACTGTTAAATTTAGATGCATTATTGCTTTTTTACTTTGTTTTCTGTCACTCACTGGATTGTACTCTTTCCTCTGCTTCAGTTGGTATCTGTGCAGCTGTGCCTGTAGTAAAAGAAAACAAAACAGCAACAGTACAGATTATAAGATAATACAGATGAGCATTCAATGTTAAACAACTGACAAAATAAATAGCTTAATTTAATTTACCCATTACTATCTGACCATTGTGATCCAACTGCAGCTGAACATCTTTGCCCACTACTTTCTGGATGCTGGCTTTAGTGTTAATATTGCATTTTGTGTTGTAGTGGTGTAGTATGTTCTGCATCATGAAGATGTGCTGAGAGGGTGTGAGGGTATTCAAAAAATAATTGTTCTTTCTCATGTCTGCAAATAATTGTTCTGCACACTGGCTGTTAACCCAGCCAGCCAGTTCTGGGACAAGTCCAATCCTCCGAAGGGCATCTCTAGTATCCTTTGTATTCCTCTCATGGAAAATATCATAGAGGGTGTAGTGGTCAGATGACCCAGTGATTGGGTGGCAGTTTGTGTCTGTATCTGTTTTCTTTGTTTTGAGCCAAGGTAAATTGACTTTTAGCTTTCCCTCACCAGCCAGCTGCAGATTGTCTGTGGTTGCTTCAGCCAGCCGCCCCTCGTGTGGACTAAATGGCAATTTTTCAGGCTCCCTCAAGTTAGTATGTGTTGCCAGTCCTCTTGCAAAATCGTATATGGCTATGTTTGGAAAGTGCTTCCAGCTAAGCAAAATGTCAGCATAGTCTCTGGGACTCTCTGCTCTTAAATTAAATTTTATGGAGTACACCACTGCACAGGGGCACATAACAACTGCCCAAACACCTATGGAAAACACATAACTGATGTAATATTAATGTACATAAACAATGTTTAAGAACTGCTACAGATGAACTTGTATGCTTGACCTACAAACATTACATTCTCCTGGCAGAAAAAAAAAAAACTTTTTAACACTGTGGAGTAAACAGACGCAACTACAGATCTAACTGTACAGTGAAAGATGCATCTTACCGGAAGCCCCCCAGACCTTCTCAAAGATGTAACAAGTCATTACCTTGAGATTAATTAGTGCATCTTGGAGCCTCTCCTCTGTCATTTGGAGATCTGCCATTTCTGTAGCCTGTCTTGGTGCATGAAACTTTTCATGTTCTGTATTAAAAACTATGTCATCCCTTCTAGTTTTTGGTCCAATCCAAGGAGCCCAGTTGTTATAACATGAAACAACCACAAACGGGTTCTTTCGGCCACCTTGAAAAAAAAACAAAAAAAAAACTGCATCATTACAAAACATGTGTTTTTTTTTTTTTGTTTGTTTGTTTGTTTTTTAAAAAAACATGCAGCTGTAATCAATAACAAAAAACTCAGAGTAAATACAGGAACAGGAGCAGACATGTTAGTAACTTGTGTTAACCCACACTCAAATTTACTTCAATTAAGAATCCTGCTATAATTCACAATTGTGATTAAACAATAATAGTAACATGCAAAGTCTATATCACAATACTATCACTGCAATCTTGTGGGAGAACAGACAAGCCCTGTACTTTAAGTGAACAGACACAAGTAAGTAAGTGGCTTACTTACAGGGAAGTAAGCCACTGCAAACAATTTCAGACATCACAGAGTCCCAAAATTGTTTGATATCAACAGTGCCATCAAAGTGTGCTGGTGGAGCCTCCATTTCACTTACTGCAGATTTAAGCAAGGTATTAAAAAATGTCATTTTTCTTTTATTCATCAAAAGCTGTTTTTTCTTTTACTTACCAGGCATATTGAATACACCCTTTCTGTGAAGGTCCATGACCACCACTGGTGGATAGTATCCACACTTGTGAGGTCATGGCTTCAAAGTGCATGTAGGCATGGAGTATTGTTGCTTTTTTAGGGAAGGTCTTATTTTCTGTTTGCTCAAAGACTTCAATTGCTCGGCTTACAGAATGGTGAGTCTAAGAAAGCATAAAACATAGTAAGGCACACATTCAAAAAATGGTAAAACAGTAAATGTTCTTACCTGAAGTGATTCACGTAGTACAATACACAAATGAAGGGTGATGAGAATATGATCATTGAAATTGTGAATTCCATCACTCCATTCTTGATATCTGTACATCAGCCCACATTCAGGACATGCCTTGCAGTATGTAGAAAAACCTAAAAAACGAAAGGAAAAGAAAAAGTACAATATCGTTTTTGACTGCTTTCAATAATCTAGCAAGTCCACTGTGTACTGACCTCTACTTTGTTTTTAACATTACTTAAATTGGTATGGCTAAGATGATACGGATGATATATTTTGACATGTCTTACCATTTACAACACCAGTATAAGTGACAAGTTTGGCATCTGCTGTTATGAGCAGTGGTTCAGTAAGTTCCCCTGCACACTCCACTGTAAGATGTGGAATTATTTCCTCATGAATTTAAAGTCCAGGAACCCTGACAAAAACAGATGCCATGCAACAAAACAATAAAACTAATCTGGAGAAGAGATCTTCAAAGAGGGCAAACAACACCACCCCTATTGCTCATTTACAACCCCCTTCCTCCCTCTCCTCTCCCCTCCCTGCATCTCACACTTTTCCCCCAAAAGGTTCCACTGAAAGTCACTAAGAATGTCCATATACTACATGTGTTACATTTTGTGAATATGTTGAATTTTCCCTTTCATGTTTGGTATCATTCTAAAGGTCTTAGTGCGATTGGTAAAATGGTCTCAATTTCACAGAAGTCACTTATATTATGAGGAAGACTGAACACTTTTGTAGAATTGTGTTTTGCTGCTGAGGGGTGTGTTTTCCCCTTAGGGTCGGGTGAGAATCTCCAGCCAGGTGTGACCCTGGGACATGAGATCTCCTGGCAAACCAAAAGGTCTTTATGGTTTTACAACTGATTGGAAGATTTGTTTGTTTTGGTCTGGGTATATAAGCGAAGTGACAACACATTACGGGGGGATTCTGTATTCAGAAGAACCCCACACTGTGTGTGAGAGTCTCTGGAGCTTTGCCTCCAAATCTCTCACATGCTGCTGTGTATCTCTATGCGGTCAGGTATGCATCTCTCACTCTTAGATTTATCTTGGAGTATGTTATATATTCATTTTAATTGGAACTGAATTTAATTCTGAATTGGATTTTCATTGTTAAGCTATGTAATTGGCATGATACCTTTTTACCTGACTGCTAATAAAATGTTAACTTTGACTTATTCTGGACTTCTTGGAAATGATTTTCTAGTAGGTTAATGTGCAATGGTGCTACCTCAAGACTGCGTCCAGGGCAGACCACGCCGGAAGCACCGACTGATGAGCCATGGGGACATCACTAGGGCTCCGGATGTTGAGTTGTCACTGACTTAACACGATGTAGCTCTCGCGGTTATTGAGGAAATATATACTTTTTGTTGAGAGCACGCAGGCGCGGCCCACTTTAAGATATTATAATCGCTCTGCATCCTCTGAGTAAGTCAGAACTGGCGAGCTTGTGTCGACGAATTCGCCACGGCCGGGGTGTAAATCGAAAGCGGCACCTAGTCCCTAAGGAACGAAAATATTAAGACTGCGGGTCTTCCAGAATATTCAAATGTCTAAATTATTATACAGAAAAATAGCCGCGATCAGCAAATTACAGAATACAAACCAGAATTAACAAATTACTCATAATTGGAGTCAGACTAAATTATTCATGGAGTCAGATTTTTGTTTGGAAACTAAATTTTAATATTTCAAGGTAATTTTTACAGAAGCGCCGTAAAAGACCTACACGCAAGAAACCTTCAGCTGAACCGCTAGGCTTGCCGTAGCGGGAGGAGCCTTACAGTTGGTGACGTTCCCTAGTGATCTCCCAGTCTCAGGCGAGGGTTTTTTTCAGCGCAACATTCAAATGTGCTCCGGAAAGAGGTTTGAGCTTCTCCTTCCCTTTCTTCAGCTGCTGCGGTAAGTCATTTCTTATGTGCCTTTTTAGAAATGTTGAGGGAAAGCTTAGACGCACTCAATATAGACATATTTGTAGAATGAGTCGGAATACTCATAAATATAGACCGGAGACCGTAGAAATCCGGTGGGGCATAAGAATTAGACGATATGAACTGACAGGGACATGATAGCGGCAGAGCAGATGAAGAATGAAGTCTCTTGAAGCAACATCCAACTCTCGTAAGAGATGAAAACTTAAAATTGGAATAACATCATCCAAGTTTTATTCTGGTACTCAACAGAGGGCTGAAAATTAAAATCTAAATTCTGGTATTAACAATTTCCTTTCGTTATTGTTTAATGGCTTCGTAACAATAACTTTGCAACACTGGAAAAGCAAACAGGTATGTTTAAAGAATTTAAGGAAATTTGTGATTGGATTAACTCGAAAGATTATCAAATCCTCACTAGAATCTTTTGTATCTGAAAGTGAAGTTGGGCAAGACTCTAAATCTAGAAACTCTAATCTGGGGAAAATGCATCTCAGTCCCAGAATATTACTGCTGCTATGCAGAAATCTCGATTACTGTTAAAAGAAGAGACACTAGAAATTCGATATCTGAAACTGGAATGCACATGAGGGCAATTGTGATGTCGCTGAGAGGCTTGTAACCAGGCCTGAGGGTTAAACCCATTCAGAGGACATCCACAACTTCTTCTGTGAGAGAATTGGTCAAACAGGCAAATTAATTAAATTAGATGTATTGAAATTCACTCAAAAGTGGGAACACCCCTGATATTACAATATTTGGCTCAACAGCACTGCTCAAAATTCAGTCTTAATAAATATAGCATATAGCTTGGGTTTATTTTAGACTTCACAAAATTATTACACTATTGTATGATTTTAAGTCTTTGTCTTTAAGCAGACAGACAAACCATAGGAGACCATAAAACTATGTGTGTGCTCTGCATTTGCTCTGGGTTTGCCCAACCCCCAAACTTCCTAATACTCGAATAGATTCCGAAAAGATGCACTTAGTAACACCTTAGCTCATAAACAAAAGAATCTGGTCCAATCCCAGATTGTAGTCACAACAATCAGCAACACTTCACACTGGGGTGTCATTTGTTGATATTGATTAGTGTATTGGCTAACGTGGATAAGCAATGAACAACACTTCATACTTCATGGTAGGTAATGAGAATGCAGTTGTTCATTGTTTGCTCATGGTGATCCACGGTGCACTGACTAGTGTCAACAAATGTGATTTTAATAACACAGTAGTGAATGCTGAAATTGGCATGAACTAGAATTCATAAATGCTGTAGAAGTATTGTACATTCTCTTTCATGTTAATATAGTTAACTAATGAAAATCTTCGGACTGAGCTATGATTCGACCCATGCTTTCAGTAGGTGCTTGCGGGGCATTGGATGTTCACAGCAACAAAGTATACAACTGGATTCCTGTTTGGTTGTTGCTGTGCACATGATGAACATGCTAGGATTGCTGCAGTCACAGGGCCAAATCAAAGGTGTATCTTAAAAAAGATTAGTGAGATGATAATCAGTTGATCTGAACAAGTTGCCCGGAGGCCCTCCAGAGACCAGTATTAAAAGTATTTTAATTTACATTATTTTTAATGTAATATACTTCATATTATAACAACCTTATAATACATTATATTACAATGGCCAATAATGGCCTTTAATCTCATGATTATTCAGCATTGTGTTAGAAGAGGAAGAAAGAGTAGAGTAAGAAAAATGATCAGAATGTAGAAAGAAGGTATATACTGCATGTGAAAGAAGTTGGAAGCACTATTAGTGCTGGGAAAGAGATTAACAGAAGGTAGTTAGAAGCAAGAACCATTAAGAAAGGAAAATGAAAGGAAGAATGATCAAACTAATAAGAAAGAACTTCTTTATCTTCTATTCTGTGCAAAATCTTCAATGAGAAAAGCTAACATGCCCAGAATTTACCAACTAAAACGATCAATCTGATGGCAATATCTTGAATAGGCCAGGTCTATCCAAGGCCATAAGATGATGTAAATTTGATTTTGTTGACATGTAACCCAGTAACAAGGGAAGGTACAAGTTTTGTTTTCCTTGCAACAAAACCAAAAACACGGTGGTGCAAGTGTTAGAAAACTGTGCCACCCTTCACTGGGAGCGCCAACTCAGAATCTGATCAGAGAGCTCATTTTTACTTTGGCATGTGATTAAAGTTGTGTGCAATGTTAAAATCAAGCAGAGATTCGCAAGTCTTTACAGACTGCAGAGATGGAAATGGTCAATGTATAAAAAGCATAGGAAAATGCCAATTACTAAGCTAACAGCACAGCACCAAAATCAGCAAATTAATGCTTTGAAGTTTGAACACAGATCTCACGTCTGTAAACAGTATCATTTAAAGATATTTTTTCAGCAGATCTGAATTTCATAATGCCTGTAACACTTCAAACTATGTAAATTTAACTGCAACAGTAACTTAAGGTGCAACATACTTAGACTGTGCTAAAACACCAACAACCAGATCTGACCATTGTTTATTTTGGCCTTTGTTTGCTAAAGCATGATCATGATCATGATACATGTATTTGTAAACTAAAACAAGTTTGCTCTTGATGGTATGGAATCCCAGATTACACCCATCTCCAACAACTGTGTGGCTATGTCCACCAGTCTCAAGGCAATTTGCGAAAAGGCTCAAAATGAAACTGCTTTCCTCTATGTCTGTTTTCCTTTCAGGCTGACTGCTGCCATCTCTGAGGGACAAATTCCACAAGGATGTTTGGTCCCACTTACACCAACTTACACACACAACAAGGAGATGGGTGGAGAGATACTTCAAGGGGTCATTCACACCTCATAGCACTGCAAGTACTTACATGACCTCCCAGTGTAGCACTGGAACTAAATTACACCATACAGATTATGGTAGACGAGGCATCACCCATCTCCTATACACAAACATACACAACACATTTTTACTACTATGACCACACAACATCCATAACCTGGCATTCATAAGAATATCCAGGTCCAAATTACCCATAGCATTCAAATTTATTACTTCACACATATAGTTCAAAAGAAATTATTTTTATAGTTTCATTTCAATTATAGCAAGCATTGCTGCAACTTTAAAGTCTTGGGAAATGTTATGGTCTTGCGAACTTATTGTATGCAAGCACTGTAATGTGCATAGGACTTGCACAGCTACAGTCACACATCAACTGATTCAAATTCTATCTACAAACTGTAAAATGAGACCTATTCAGCAATGCAACTGGTCTCTTAGAACAAATATTTATGTCCAATCATTGGCATTGTTGCAAACTAGGGGGCCCACTAGTTTACAGCATATGTCTAATGATAATACAAATTTATCTAAATAGATAAAGATCAATCAATTACAAGAATTCCAATCAAACTGCATTATCAAGTGTGACTTTAGCCTGCATATCAAATGCACAGAGGATAATTGAGAGGGAAAAAGCTACACAACAGATTTGAAATCTCTGTTTCTGTGAATTCTCATTCTCTAATTGACTTGATTAAAACCTTAGGTCTGCATTAATGATTTGCAATTAAAATGGTTAATATAGGCAATTTTATGATGGTGATTATGAAATTGTGTATTTCTGTGTTAATTATATGATATATTTTAATTATGCATACCATGGTAAACATACCAGTTATATTGATTTTGCTACTTCCCTTTTATTCATCCAGACCAAGTACCTAAATCCAAATTACTTTGCATATTGGTAGTAAACAATCTGGCAACCAAATGAGACCTCTTCACTAAATATTTGACTCTGAAAAAATGGAGACCTTATTTACCACTCGCACTTTTGAGATGATTGTTTTGTTTATCTCATAACCCTCTTCTCATTCCATTACATCACCAAAGTTATCAATGTTCAGTTATTGCATGGTCACTCAGGGGTTGTACAGATGTCTCGCATGCATCGGAACATCGTCAGTGAAATAATTGCCTCACCTATGGAGATCTGACAAATTCTGCGAAATACACCTTCTACCTGAAGGTGACTGAAGACTTCTTCAGGTCAGATAAACATCCTGGGGAGGATGGCACTTGATGTAGATGCTTCCCCAGAATGCAAGGACACTTTCAGCTCATGCTTGATCGACTCAACGGACATGATACAACAAGTAATCCTACAGACTGACTACCACCACTGTCAGTGCAGGTGGAAACGCACCTGACCGAAAGATTGCAGCAGCGCAGAACGTCCTCTTTCAAAGAGACTTGTTTCACTGAGGTGAATTCTGCAGTGCTTTCATGAACGTGCCTTAATGTTGTTATTTCAGGTAACCACCATGCTCCTGCACTCATCAGCTAATGCTACCTGCCCTGCAAAGACTTTGACGGTAGACATAATTCGGAAATCATCAAATTGTGACCCCTTAGGGACTGCTTGGGATTTGCCCCAAGGGGTCAGGGAAGGACTGTAAGATGTGAAATTATTTCCTCATGAATTTAAAGTCCAGGAACCCTGACAAAAACAGATGCCATGCAACAAAACAATAAAACTAATCTGGAGAAGAGATCTTCAAAGAGGGCAAACAACACCACCCCTATTGCTCATTTACAACCCCCTTCCTCCCTCTCCTCTCCCCTCCCTGCATCTCACACTTTTCCCCCAAAAGGTTCCACTGAAAGTCACTAAGAATGTCCATATACTACATGTGTTACATTTTGTGAATATGTTGAATTTTCCCTTTCATGTTTGGTATCATTCTAAAGGTCTTAGTGCGATTGGTAAAATGGTCTCAATTTCACAGAAGTCACTTATATTATGAGGAAGACTGAACACTTTTGTAGAATTGTGTTTTGCTGCTGAGGGGTGTGTTTTCCCCTTAGGGTCGGGTGAGAATCTCCAGCCAGGTGTGACCCTGGGACATGAGATCTCCTGGCAAACCAAAAGGTCTTTATGGTTTTACAACTGATTGGAAGATTTGTTTGTTTTGGTCTGGGTATATAAGCGAAGTGACAACACATTACGGGGGGATTCTGTATTCAGAAGAACCCCACACTGTGTGTGAGAGTCTCTGGAGCTTTGCCTCCAAATCTCTCACATGCTGCTGTGTATCTCTATGCGGTCAGGTATGCATCTCTCACTCTTAGATTTATCTTGGAGTATGTTATGTATTCATTTTAATTGGAACTGAATTTAATTCTGAATTGGATTTTCATTGTTAAGCTATGTAATTGGCATGATACCTTTTTACCTGACTGCTAATAAAATGTTAACTTTGACTTATTCTGGACTTCTTGGAAATGATTTTCTAGTAGGTTAATGTGTAATGGTGCTACCGCAAGACTGCGTCCAGGGCAGACCACGCCGGAAGCACCGACTGATGAGCCATGGGGACATCACTAGGGCTCCGGATGTTGAGTTGTCACTGACTTAACACGATGTAGCTCTCGCGGTTATTGAGGAAATATATACTTTTTGTTGAGAGCACGCAGGCGCGGCCCACTTTAAGATATTATAATCGCTCTGCATCCTCTGAGTAAGTCAGAACTGGCGAGCTTGTGTCGACGAATTCGCCACGGCCGGGGTGTAAATCGAAAGCGGCACCTAGTCCCTAAGGAACGAAAATATTAAGACTGCGGGTCTTCCAGAATATTCAAATGTCTAAATTATTATACAGAAAAATAGCCGCGATCAGCAAATTACAGAATACAAACCAGAATTAACAAATTATTCATAATTGGAGTCAGACTAAATTATTCATGGAGTCAGATTTTTGTTTGGAAACTAAATTTTAATATTTCAAGGTAATTTTTACAGAAGCGCCGTAAAAGACCTACACGCAAGAAACCTTCAGCTGAACCGCTAGGCTTGCCGTAGCGGGAGGAGCCTTACACCACGCATGATGTTTCTTTTGGTATCAACTGCCTTGGAAGATCCTGCAAAGATTTGGAACCAGTGACCAAACGCTGGGGTAGTTGGGCAGGAAGAGTTTTTTTTTTCCATTAAATAGTGAACCATCCTTCGAAGGCCTGCATCATCAGGAGGATATGCTTGTCCTTCATCTTCCTTCAGCTTGTCCTGGCTTTGCTTTGGATACACAATCTGTCTCTTGATTATTCACAACTGGATCTGGCCTGATGTCACTCACTCCAGTCATGAACAGATGTCAGTCAGTACTAAAAAGATGCCATTTTGCGATTGATTTATGAAGACATGACTGTCTTGCTTTGGCACAGGGACAGTGCCAGGACATCTTTTTTGAAGCATACGCTGCTATTACCCTACCCAGTCTGCTGTGGTATGATACTTTTGGCTCATATACTGAAGTGAACTTTTTGGATGGAGGCCCTCCAACAGTCACCTCAACAGAAAGTGAAACACCTGCATCAGTAGCTGCCTTTCATTGGTTTAAGCTGCTCTGTTTCCTTGCATCCCCAAAAAAACCTACAAGTAACCATTTCTGTCAGTACCTCCTCATCTAAAATGATGGGTTGAGTGTCTGAGCGGGGACAGAAGAGCAATGACTTAAGATGAATGCACTCATAAGGAACAATTTCACTCCTCACAGCAAATTCAACATTTGTGTTGCATTCATCCAATTCACAGGTTATTTTTTGGCTTGCACCCCATGTTTTTTTTTTTTGAACATGTATAGGAGAGCATGGCTTAAAAAAAAATGACTTAGTCACACTCACACACACACACGGGGATGGAGGAGACGAGAGATGAGTAGCAATACTATTCAACAATTTATTAAACAACGTCTTATTTAAAAGACAAAGCATTAAACATGGAATGAAGTTCTTAACTGAATGTTTAGGCAGATTGTAGACGTCCCAAAATCCAGTATAAGAGCCACGCCACAGCATCGAG
Source organism: Cirrhinus mrigala (assembly GCA_036247105.1). Taxonomy (NCBI): domain Eukaryota; kingdom Metazoa; phylum Chordata; class Actinopteri; order Cypriniformes; family Cyprinidae; genus Cirrhinus; species Cirrhinus mrigala. Next base: position 34,786 of record JAMKFB010000081.1, read on the forward strand.
GGAAGAAGAGTTTGAATAGCATGTGAACGGTAGACCAGACAATGGGTAACTGGCAGAGTGTCCTATTTATAGGGCGTGGCTCAACGAGGAACAGGTGCAGAGTGTTAGAACTTGGGTGACTGTGAACGAGTGGGTGGAGCTACCGGGTGTGTGTCAGATGAAGGTGGCAGTGGTGAATGCCTGACACTACCCCCTCCTCCAGGGGTGGCTCCCGACGCCCTAACATGACGTCGAGGGCGACCTCGACCGCGAGGGGCAGGCTGATCCGGATGGTCTCGATGGAAGTCAGAGAGCAAGGTGGGGTCTAGTATGTCATCCTGTGAGACCCAGGATCTTTCTTCAGGTCCATACCCCTCCCAGTCGATGAGATATTCCAACCGGCCCCCTCGACGCCGTGAGCCCAGGATCTCGTGGACGGTGTATATGGAAGGTGGTTCCAGGATCTCCGGAGGAGGGGGCTCCACTTCAGCTCCCGGTTGTTCTGTGGCAGAGGGATAACAAGGTTTAAGAAGGGAGACGTGGAAGGTGGGATGAATACGATACCTTGGTGGGAGCTGAAGTTGGAACGTGACATCGTTGATGCGTCTCAGGATCTTGAACGGACCAATGTAGCGGGGACTCAGCTTACGACAGGGTTGACGGAGGTGGAGATCCCGTGTAGACAGCCACACCTGGTCCCCTGGTTGGAATTCGGGGGCCGGTCTCCGTCGGACGTCTGCAAAGCGCTTTTGTCGTACAGCCCGTTGCAGATGGTGATGAGCTGAGTCCCACACTCTCGCTCTCTCGAAACCAGTGGTCTACTGCTGGAACATTAGAGGGTTCCTCCATCCAGGGGAACAGCGGAGGCTGGTACCCGAGTACGCACCGAAACGGTGTTAAGCCGGTGGTATCTTGGCGCAGGGAGTTCTGTGCGTACATGGGAGGAACCTGCTCCAGCAGTGTTGGTCCGTGTGACAGTATGCCCGGAGGTAACGTCCGAGCTCCTGGATCTTTCTCTCTGTCTGGCCGTTAGTCTGTGGATGATATCCTGAAGATAAGTTAACTGTTACACCACGTAATTTGAAGAAAGCCTTCCATACATGAGATGAATTGAGGTCCCCGGTCCGACACGATCTCCTCGGGCAAGCCGAAGTGGCGGAAGAGATGTTGGAACAGAGTTTCAGCAGTTTCCATCGCCGTAGGCAAACCTTTCAAGGGAAAAAACTTGCACATTTTAGAGAATCGATCCACCATGACCAGAATGCAAGTGTTACCTTCGGCTGCCGGGAGATCGGTCACAATCTACTCTGATGTGGGACCAGGGCCTCTGTGGGATGGGTAGTGGAACCAGTTTGCCTGTAGGGAGTTGACGTGGAGAAATAGACATGGCACAGACAGAGCAGCTCTGGACGTACCTGATGGTATCTCGGCGCATACTGGGCCACCAGTAACGAGATTGGAGGAGCGAGAGGGTCCGTTGGCTGCCAGGGTGTCCAGAGCCCGGAGACCGATGAGCTGTGTCCAGAAGGTTTTGACGTAGGGCGAGAGGGACGAAGATCTTGCCTTCTGGACATTCCGGCGGAGCAGCTTCCTGGAGAGGTGGCGCTACCGATGTCCTCGTCCAACTCCCAAACGATGGGACTGATGATGAGGTTGGAGGGTACAATGGGCTCTGGTTCAACGGGTTGTTCTGTGGAATGGAGTCGGGATAGAGCGTCCGCTGAGATGTTCTTAGAACCAGGTCTATAGGTGATCTTGTAGTCAAATCGTGTGAAAAACAGAGCCCATCTGGCTTGGCGGGGGTTGAGTCTTTTGGCCTCTCGGTTGTATTGAAGATTCTTATGGTCAGTTATGATGGTGAATGGATGTTTTGAACCCTCCAACCAGTGGCGCCACTCCTCCAGGGCAAGCTTGATGGCTAGAAGCTCTCTATTACCCACGTCGTAATTCTGCTCCGCCGGAGACAGCTTTCGGGAAAAGGCACAGGGATGGAGGAGTGGAGGCTCACCGACTGCTTGGGACAGTACCGCACCGGCTCCAGTGGTGGATGCGTCGACCTCGACCGTAAAGGGAAGTTCAGGATCTGGATGGTGTAGAAGGGGTGCGGTACTGAAGATCTTCTTTAGGTGGAGAAAGGCTTCGTGGGCAGAGGGGTTCCAGCTGATGGTCTTAGGCTTACCCCTCAGGAGGGAGGTTAGTGGCGCAGTAATGGTACTGTAGTCCTTAATGAATCTTCTGTAAAAGTTGGCAAATCCTAGGAAGCGCTGGAGTTCTTTGACGGTGAGGGGTTGAGGCCATTCCTGAATGACAGAGATCTTCCCCTGATCCATTTGCACGCCCTCGGCCGAAATGATGTAACCTAGGAAATGTACGGATGGACGATGGAACTCACATTTCTCCAGCTTGAGATATAGACGGTGTTCTCTGAGTTGGTGGAGGACCTGCTGGACGTGGTGGCGATGTTCGGCCATGTTCCGGGAGTAAATCAAGATGGTCGATGTAGACAATCACGAACCGATGGAGGAACTCCCGGAACACCTCGTTCATAAACATCTGGAAGACGGATGGGCTGATGGAGAGGCCGTACGGCATTACCCGGTATTCATAGTGGCCGGTGGGTGTCACGAATGCCGTCTTCCACTCGTCTCCCGCACGGATACAAATGAGGTTATACGCACTCCGCAGGTCCAGCTTCGTGAAGACTTGGGCTCCACGAAGCTCTTCGAGGGCGGCTGGGACCAGAGGGAGCGGATAGGGTTGTTGAATGACTTGGGAGTTGAGTTGACGGTAATCAATGCAGGGCCGTAACCCCCCCATCCTTCTTGCCCACGAAGAAGAAGCCGGAAGCGGCCGGTGAGGTCGATGGCTGGATGAATCCTTGAGCTAGGGCCTCTGAGATGTATTCCTCCATCGCCTGGCGCTCCGGGATGGACAGAGGGTAAACTCGCCCCTTGGGGAGCTGGGCCCCTGGCAGTAGATCGATGGCACAATCCCATGGCCAATGTGGTGGTAACTGGGTGGCTGCTTGTTTGCTGAACACATCCTGGAACGCCATGTACTCAGCTGGGACCTCAGGAACGAAGGCTTGATCCGGGATTTCAATCCGAGTTGAAGAGAGGATGAGGGGATCTGCGGAAGGTCGGGGTACCTTGATCAAGCAGCGTTGATTACAGCAGTCACTCCAGTGCAGAACGTCACACGGGTCCCAGCTGAGCTCCGGCTGGTGTTGTTGCAGCCATGGACGTCCCAGGATTATGCTGGCGGTGGAATCCTCCAGTACCAGAAATTTGATGTCCTCATAATGAAACAGACCAACTTGCAAGGTGATGGGTGAAGAGTGTCGTATTTTCCCACGCCCCAGTGGTTTTCACTGATAGAACTTGATGGGGTCGACGAGCCAATTGAAGTTGATTCAGACAGTCTTGAGAGATGAAGTTGCCTGAAGAGCCGGAATCAACCAGCGCAGAAACACAGATATATTAGAAGTATGCAGCGTTACAGGTAACAACGTGAGAGAAGATATTTCCACCTCTGTAGAGAGGGTACTCACCACGGGGCGTGGGGGTCTGATGGAACATTGACGGAGGTGATGACCAGGTTGTCCACAGTACAAACAGAGACCGTTCACGATTCTGCGGTTCCGTTCGGCGCGTGACAAATGTGATGAGTCGATTTGCATGGGTTCTGGTACTGGATGACAAGCAGCCACCGAGGCAGGCTGAGGAGCGGTAATAGGTGGCTGGCAGACTTTGGTTGTTCGTTGCAGAAAGGCCTCTAATTCAATGCTGTCGTCATACAACGCCATAGCAGCTCGGAGATCGTGATTGAGGCCTTGTCTGTAGGCCCCGAGCAGTGCTTTCTCATTCCAACCACTAGCCGCCGCCAGCGTACGGAAGTGAAGAGTGTAGTGATTCACCGAAGAAGTGCCCTGCTGTAGCCGATGTAGTGAGTTCTCCTGTAGTTGTACTGAAAACTTCGGTGAAATGATTAGTAAACTGTTCGTAGGAATAAATGATCGGATTGTCTGCGTTCCAAATAGCTTTAGCCCATAGCAGGGCCTTACCGGTTAGGAGTGAGAGGAGAAATGCCACTTTGGCGTCATCGGAGGTGAACAGTTGTGGTTGCATCTTGATGAAGAGATTTACTTGAAGCAGAAAACCGCTACACTCAACCGCCTCTCCCGCAAACTTTGCGGGCATGGCCATGGGAGATCCTGAGACGGATGGCGGTGTCGATGGCTGTTGGAACGCCGCCTTCAAGGCATTCACCAACTCGGAGAAAGGGTTAGTAGCGGCGGGTGATTCGGTGCTTATGCTGTGTATTTCTTGTTAGCGGTCTGGTCTTCTGTCACACTCACACACACACACACAAGGGGATGGAGGAGACGAGAGATGAGTAGCAATACTATTCAACAATTTATTAAACAACGTCTTATTTAAAAGACAAAGCATTAAACATGGAATGAAGTTCTTAACTGAATGTTTAGGCAGATTGTAGAAGTCCCAAAATCCAGTATAAGAGCCACGCCACAGCATCGAGGGAAGGAGAGTTTGAATAGCATGTGAACGGCAGACCAGACAATGGGTAACTGGCAGAGTGTCCTATTTATAGGGCGTGGCTCAACGAGGAACAGGTGCAGAGTGTTAGAACTCGGGTGACTGTGAACGAGTGGGTGGAGCTACCGGGTGTGTGTCAGATGAAGGTGGCAGTGGTGAATGCCTGGCACTTATCAACAGCAAAGATGCCATTTTTGGCATCAATGCATTGGCATGATAGATGTCGCTTTGCTGTAATATCTTCTACCCTTTGCCTATGTCTTCGGTTGATATGAACCAGCAAGTTCCTTTGATTTATTTTAATGCCACAGTGTGTGCAAGTCACCCTGACTTGCTGCCGGACATGTACTCTTTTTGTTGACGATGCTGGAGGTGGTGCTGCTGATGCTGGGCATGGTGGTTGTCCAGATGCTAAATTTTTACACATTTTAAAATGTGTAATAAGACTGTCACATCTAATTACTGTTGATGTACAGTAACAGCAGTGAAAATGTGGTGATTGCCTGCACTTTAGACCACACTTGATGATGATAAAATCTAAAACGTAGAAAGAATAGAATTAGCACAATTGTCTTGTTTACATGTTTAATAGAATGCACTGCCTATGCTGAGGTTTTGTGGTAAAACACCTTGCTCAAGAGCACAACAACATTAAGATCCTTTTTTTAATATATTTTTTACCACACTCCCACCAAACACTAAGGACAGTGTGGGTGAAGGTTTTGTTCTGTCCAAGCAGAACACATGAAATTCTACCAAATAAATCCCTGATTTAAAAACTATTAGCTGAACATGCAACTGCTCAGCTGGAACAAATGCCTGACAGACTCTACATCAGCCCTTGCAGGCTGATTGCCACATAAAGAGTATTAATATACTTGTTTTTAATACACACGTGGACAAAATTGTTGGTACCCTTCGCTCAATGAAAGAAAAACTCATAATGGTCACAGAAATAACTTTAATCTGACAAAAGTAATAATAAATAAAAATTCTATGAATGTTAACCAATGAAAGTCAGACATTGCTTTTCAACCATGCTTCAACGGAATTATTTAAAAAAAAGTAAACTCATGGAACAGGCCTAGACAAAAATGATGGTACCCCTAGAAAAGACTGAAAATAATGTGACCAAAGGGACATGTTAATTCAAGGTGTGTCCACTAATTAGCATCACAGGTGTCTACAATCTTTTAATCAGTCAGTGGGCCTATATATATGGCTCCAGGTAGTTACTGTGCTGTTTGGTGACATGGTGTGTACCACACTCAACATGGACCAGAGGAAGCAAAGGAAAGAGTTGTCTCAGGAGATTAGAAAGAAAATTATAGACAATCATGTTAAAGGTAAAGGCTATAAGACCATCTCCAAGCAGCTAGATGTTCCTGTGACTACAGTTGCACATATTATTCAGAAATTTAAGATCCATGGGACTGTAGCCAACCTCCCTGGACGTGGCAGCAGGAGGAAAATTGATGACAAATCAAAGAGACGGATAATCCGAATGGTAACAAAAGAGCCCAGAAAGACTTCTAAAGAGATCCAAGGTGAACTTCATGCTCAAGGAACATCAGTGTCAGATCGCACCATCCATCGTTGTTTGAGCCAAAGTGGACTACATGGGAGACGACCAAGGAGGACACCATTGCTGAAAACAAATCATAAAAAAGCCAGACTGGAATATGCCAAACTACATGTTGACAAGCCACAAAGCTTCTGGGAGAAGACAAAAATGGAACTTTTTGCCAAGGCACATCAGCTCTATGTTCACAGATGGAAAAATGAAGCATATCAAGAAAAGAACGCTGTCCCTACTGTGAAACATGGAGGAGGCTCTGTTATGTTCTGGGGCTGCTTTGCTGCATCTGGCACAGGGTGTCTTGAATCTGTGCAGGGTACAATGAAATCTCAAGACTATCAAGGGATTCTAGAGAGAAATGTGCTGGCCAGTGTCAGAAAGCTTGGTCTCAGTTGCAGGTCATGGGTCTTGCAACAGGACAGAGACCCAAAACACAGCTAAAAACACCCAAGAATGGCTAAGAGGAAAACATTGGACTATACTAAAGTGGCCTTCTATGAGCCCTGACCTCAATCCTATTGAGCATCTTTGGAAGGAGCTGAAACATGCAGTCTGGAAAAGGCGCCCTTCAAACCGGAAACAACTGGAGCAGTTTGCTCATGAGGAGTGGGCCAAAATACCTGCTGAGAGGTGCAGAAGTCTCATTGACAGTTACAGGAATTGTTTGATTGCAGTAATTGCCTCAAAAGGTTGTGCAACAAAACATTAAGTTAGGGGTACCATAATTTTTGTCTAGGCCTGTTTCATGAGTTTATTTTTTTTAAATAATTCCGTTGAAGCATGGTTGTAAAAGCAATGTCTGACTTTCATTGGTTAACATTCATAGAATTTTTATTTATTATTACTTTTGTCAGATTAAAGTTATTTCTGTGACCATTATGAGTTTTTCTTTCATTGACCAAAGGGTACCAACAATTTTGTCCACGTGTGTATTTATAATGATTCAAATTAAGTAATGTAATGCAGAAAATCTATAAAAACTAAAAAACTTAAGTGAAGTATGTGAAATTCAGAATTCCCAAAGGTTTCACAACACAAGAACATATTAAATGAACAATATATTTTTAGTTTTAAATGCTAGGAAGAAATGACTATGCAAAAACATTAAGGTTCAACAAGCAAGATGTGTTTCTCACACCCACAGTACTATAATTAAAATAATTCACAAACACATACCTTCTTCTTGAACTGCATTTCGCATCTGATTAGCTACATGATTTCGGAGCTCATGTAAATGGTTGTAAACCGATTTACAGTAGATACAGTGGTATTTTTGGCAGCACACTGTGCATCTCTGGATAGACAGCAGGGGATCCTGTCCTCACAAAAGTATTGTCTGATGCATCTGTGCAGGTTAAACTGAAATTAAATAAAAAAAAACTATGATTAAATAAAAACACTACACATGCTAAAATGTAGCATGGAGGATGGGAGAATGCTAGCATTTATTAGCTGTCCATAGTTACGTGGAAAAAAAAAACCCAATTACTGTTTCAGGGTGTCAAAACATAATAACAACAATAGTCATGTCGAGACAGCGATAAATGTAAGATATAGATTTTATATACATTTCAAAGTTAAGTTTATCTTTAATATGGGTCACTGGTGAGTTCAAACTGAGTCTCAGAATGAGTGAAACAATCTGGACATTTCCCTTGGTCTTTTTAGTGTGTCTTGAAATGTTGTCTTGTCATAATATACGGCTACTTTTTAATGGTGTCAATGGAAAAAAGATGCTTTTGCTGTCAGGTGTAGTTGCTGCATCTGCTAGCAGGGCCTAAACTGAACAAAATAACCAGCAAAAACTGGATTCCTGGGTTAGCTGCAAAAATGTAAAACGTTTCTAATTTAATTATTTTGTAATTAAAATTGTCATGAAAAACTAAAATATAACTATTGTGGCATAAAAGTGTTACTTACCTAAATGGACTTGAGGGAAAATAAGATTTATATAATAATAAAAATATATAATATGACCTATTTAATAAATAGTGTTTTCATCATAAAATTTATTGTTCATTTTATGTCATTGACCACACCTCAATTCTAAGAGGTACTTTATCAAAAACACAGGACACTCCATCAATGTGCACATCTACAATTGTTTTTATAGGATGAATGCATAATTAATCATTTTACTGTTTGATTACTGATCAATTGATCTGCCTAGCAATTATATCTTAGCAAACTACTATACAACAGCGTCAGCTAACTAACTATAAATACTACTAGGTTCGCACTGAATAGGCAAAGAAGAATTGACCCCCTAGTTGAGTCTGGTTCCTCCTAAGGGTTTTTTTTTTTTTTTTTTTTTTTCTCCAACAACTTATGGAGGTTTTTGTTTGTTGTCACAGTTGTCTTTGACTTGCTTGGGCCTGTCATGAACAGCTGGCTCATATTCTTCATAATCTGTGTGACGGTTGGTTCACAGTAATGACAGAAATGAACTTTTCCATTTAGGGTGATATTTGCCCCTTCAGGCTTCATGAGACAGTGAATGTGTGGACTCTCAAGGCATTTTCTAAAGTGTCAGCTCAGCTCACGTACTGTCAACATATTTTATTTATACAGTACAAAGTAAGCCTTATGATAAGAAAATTCATGATTTTTTTCTCTAAAAATACTATATGATAGGTTGGTATAGTTTACGTCCTAATGCAGCCTCAAGAGGGCGCCATGAGATAAGATGACACAGTTTACCAGAGTCACAAGGAGAGAGTTTGACATAAATCATATTGTAATCAATAAACTAAATTAAATTAAATATGTAAAATATGAATAATAGTAAAATAGATCTCTGTTTTAAAATGTCGTTGTCATTTAAACCCAGAGGATTACACTTAGAAAATAAATATTATTAAACACTGAGAAATACCTGAGTTGTTCCAAGCTGTCAGGCTAAATTAACAACTGCAACAATTTTTTTCCTATCATGCCATTTCCCTAGAAATATACATTTGTTGTTTATGATAATCAGTTTATTGTCAAAGCATGGCATTTCAGGATACAAGCAACAGTATCCAGCAATATCCTATGTCTCGTGCCTATTTGAATGGACTTGTCCTCCTTGTTTTTCTTCACCTGTCATGTAATAAACACAAACATGTTTGGTGTCTACTGAGGAACATCACAGATCAGAATCTTTGTGAAAATAATGACTTACAACTGTGATTCAGTCCTGATAATACAAAGACACCATTAGCAACTCTGGGAATGTGGTGATGAGATTTCATGTCAATTTTCAGAAAATAACATTTCAGATTTAATCGAATGGGACAAACTAGTTGGTTAAAATCACTCACCTTAGACTGAGTTTGATGGCTTGGAGCGTCAGCTGTTTAGGTGTTGTGGCACATGAATTGAGAGATTTTCAGGATTGTGGATATCCCTCACCTAGAAAGAGAGCAAAAGGAAAAGCACCAGCACACAAACAGCAACAAACAAATCCACAAAATGTCACTAAGACTTGGGTGATTGACCACTTATGTGAGTTACTGATGCTGGTAAATGTCAGATACTCAGATATAAGTCCACTGACCTCCAGATCTCTTGGAAATAATTATTTAGGAGAAGCTGATCAGCCTTTACTGCCTCCTCAGAAGATCTGGCACCATTACAACTCTTGGTTTAAGGCTCATCTGAGCTGCCTGAAAACCAGCTTCATCTTGTACAAGGAAATTCAATGCTTAAACACAAACGGTGAGAAATCAAATCGGTGAGCTGCAAAAGCGAGGAAAACACACAGGTTTATCAAGTAATATCTCATGGGTGATTGTATTTCACCCCCTCTACCTCCTCTCTGGCTCAGCCAGGACACAAACCAGGGATCTCCTTGCTGTGAGGCGACAGCGCTACCTACTGAGGCACTGTGCCGCCCTACTTAAATTCCTTACAACATACAGCTGTTTGTCCAGTTTTGCACAAACACTAGAATTCACCAAGTTTCAAGCCCAAATCTGACTATCAAGCTATTTTTTTTAATGCCATATGTGACAAGGCTGTATCTCAGCTCACTGTATCACCTGGAGGAAGTAGTGAAATGTTTTTTTTATTTTGTGTGTGTTCAGCATTTTACAAAAATAGAGCAACAGGAAGAAATCAATAAGATCACTTACATTCTGACATACAGCTCTTATCACTGCACAGAATAGAGAAACATGACTCAGGAAAATGTGAATTTTGCAAAAGTTACATGTCATGAAAATCCTTTTTCTTGCAATATCTGACAGCAACAGAGGATGATAAGATGTTATAGTTTAGTCCATAATTCAGTTATCAGTTACTCATTACCAGTTGCATAAAACTCCTTAAAAGAAAGAAGGGATTTCTGGTCTAGATACAACCAATGGGATATATGTGATCACATATGAATTTGCTGATTTTAGTAGCCACATGTACCAGAACTGCTGCTCAAAATCCTGTTAGATGACTGATTTTCTCACTACATTACAGACAACATGAGGATGTGCTCAAAATACTGTACTTTACCAAGGACTGCTGTAGTTATAAATAGGTGCTGCACTGAGAGACTATTGAGACTGTATTAAAATTGTACTGTAGTTAAATAAACTTGTTTCTGGTAATTAATTTGGATTTTGTTGTTATTCACTGTAAAGTCTGTTATACTGTAAATGTGTTAGTAGCAGGTGAGAATCTGTAAAGAGTAATCAGCAGCCTTTTTATTAGACTTGAATCCTGATTTTTGATAGATTTGACTTATATAACTTTTAGAAATTGTTAAGTTTTGAAAAAAAAAAAAAAAGATTATTAATGCTTTGCTTGCATCTCAGATTACTAAAGAAAATAACTGCATTCTTGACACTGTTGTAATATTCCACTCGTATCCTGTAGGGGGAGCAAGTGATGAGAAAGTTGACAGAGACACATAGATTTGATGTTACAGAGAGCTGCCTTTATATATTCAGTGGTTAAACAAAACCTATGAGGAAAATACATGAACGGGTTATAACTGAATAATAAAGAATGAAATTCAATATTAAGGGAGTATTTTAAACACTTTATGGTTTGTTTTGGACACAAACTCCTCCTTGTCAGGTGACACATGAAAGTGAAACTATTGAAACACAGGTACAGCAGGTACAGCAGGTTTTGTCATATGAGGAAGTAAACTACATTAAGAGAGAAAAACATAGTGAGTATACCAGGATTTCACATCATATTTGATAGCCAAAATCAATCCTGACTGGTTTAAAGTTAAATATAAGAATAAGTAGTATCGGATATTTTGAAAGTAGTTTAAACGACATTAGGAGATAAAATACAGGGTCTGTAAATCGTCAGATTGAACATTTACTTTCATTTTAACAGCGCTTGTCTGAATTTGTTATGCTGTTTGTGAATAATTTGATTCTGTGTAAATAATGTCAGGATGAAATTTTTATTTATACGTGCAGGTCATTACTGTGGACTGACTGATGAGACAGAGGTGGATTTGAGAAAATTAAATGCTGAGATGATTCATAACTCACTCTGTGGATCAACATCTGTATCTGTTTTTAGATGAAACCATGACCTCCAGAATGAATCTCTCTGAAGAACATGAAACAAAGATAAAGACAGTCAAGAGGTGAGAGAACTTGAAATGTTTCACATTTTTAATGCTCAGAAACAATAAATACATGATACAATAGCATTTTCATTTATAGTTTGATTCAGGAGGGTGAATCAGATTCACCTGAACACATCGATGTATCTGTGAGGAAAAACCAACTGATGGATCTTTCAGATCTCTGTAGAGATGAAGACTCTTCTGTTGAGCCCAGGTGAGACATTATGAGTGTCATATATACCGTAGGGCAGAACCTGATTTTACGAAGTATGACATGTTCCTGGATCAACATCTTTGTTGACCCTGGAACAACATTGTGATTAACCAATCAGATTTGAAAAATCAGTTTATAGTTTTTGTGAAGTTTAGGATTACAATCAGTGTTTGGTGCTTATACATTAGTGTAATTCATCTATTATTTCCTCTGATTTTAGGGATTACTCATGGGTAAGGTTAGGTTTAGGTGTAGGGATGTGGTCAAGATTACATTTTTGGATTAAAATGTTGAAATGAAGGCATCCCTGTTACTGCTGGATGTTTCTGTATCTGTCTTTATGTATGTATTGGTCTATTTTATTCTATAATACATGAGTGAAAAGGGCACATGGGGCAGATTCCTTTTATTTATAGAAATGTAATCTTTTAACTCTCAAGTCACAACAGATTCCTCAAGTGAAAGAGATGAGCATTTAAGGGAGTTTGAAACAGTAAAGATGTTTCTGTCAGAGCAGTGTAAGATTTTCAGAAACAGTTTGTATTGCTGTTATATTTTAGTCTGTGGCAGAATGAATCTCCTGAACCCAGCTGTGTGTCCATGAAGAGTGACCAGTCAATGGGTCGTCCACTTAAATTCAGTTCAGGAGAATCATCTGTTGATCTGAGGTGATGTTTAGTTTACAGTATGAGAAATATATACATTCATTTACTGATGTGTATTAAATTAATTAACACATATTTAAAAAAGTATTCAATATTTGTTTAACTACAGTCAAAAACCAGAAGGACCAGAATCACATACAGCAAAGACAAACTTAGACTCCATTTTCAAGGTTGGTTGTGTGTGTGTGTGTGTGTGTGTCCCAACACAATAACCCTCTGGGTAAAAGATTTTTCACAGAGAAATCTGTGAAATACTCTCTATAATAGTCATATTTACTTTCCTACCCACATAAGATAATTTGTAGGCCACTATAAAGCAGATCAATGACCACTAAAGTAGAGAAGATGAATCCACATGTAACCTGACTGCTGCACAAAGATGAACATCAATCTAGCAAACAGACAATCCAGTCAAACTCCCTCTTTTAAACTCAGTATCTGTAGACGCTGATATTTGAGCCTACAGTCGAAGTTATTAGCAGGTGTGATATAATTCAGTAATGTTTATTAGTGTTCATGACTTAACTCCTTTGGTTCACCCTCTCTGTGATGTAATGGAGGTTTATTGTTTGAATATTCACTATGATTTCAGGAGCTTGAGCAGAAAATCATGTCTGTGATGAAGAATGAGTTAAAAAGCTTTAAGAGACTACTGAGTCCAGATTACCCAGAATGCTCTGAAAGAGACCATCATGATGATGAGGGTCATAACAGAGTCAGAGAGGGGCTTCTGAAGATCACACTGATCATCCTGAGGAAGATGAACCAGACAGACCTCGCGAACACACTACAGACCAGTAAGAGCTCTGGATCAGCAGATTATAGCCTGTATTTTTATTATGAACCTTCTGTCTTCAGTTAGTAATGTTGCTGAATGTCATGACACATCTAACATATCAAACCTATAAATAAATTTCTCAAATATTGATTATTAAAATGATTTCCTTTGCTCAGAACTGATGCCTGTGTATCAACAAAAGCTCAAATCCAGACTACAGGACAAATATCAGAGAATCAGTGAAGGAATGTCCAATCATGGAGACTCAACACGTCTGAATGAGATCTACACAGAGCTCTACATCACAGAGGGAGGGAGTGGAGAGATCAATAATGAACATGAGGTGAGACAGATTGAGACAGTGTCCAGGAGACCAGAGACACAGGAAACACCAATCAACTGCAATGACATATTTAAACCCTCACCTGGACAAGACAAACCCATCAGGACTGTGCTGACTAAAGGAGTCGCTGGAATTGGAAAAACAGTCTCTGTGCAGAAGTTCATCCTGGACTGGACTGAAGGAAAAGCCAATCAGGATGTTCATTTCATATTTCCACTTCCTTTCAGGGAGCTGAATTTGATACAGAAAAATCTCAGTCTTGTGGATCTTCTAAATCACCTTCACACAGAAACCAAAGAATTTAAGTCAGCAGATTATGATGACTACAAAGTCATGTTCATATTTGATGGTCTGGATGAGTGTCGACTACGTCTAGATTTCCAAAACAATCGGAGCTTGTCTGATGTAACAGAATCAGCCTCAGTGGATGTGCTGCTGACCAACCTCATCAAGGGGAATCTACTTCCTTCTGCTCTCCTCTGGATCACCTCTCGACCAGCAGCGGCCAATCAGATCCCTCCTGAGTGTGTCAACCAGGTCACAGAGGTACGAGGATTCAATGACCCTCAGAAGGATGAATATTTCAGGAAGAGAATAAACGATCAGAGTCTGGCTGATAGAATCGTCACACACATCCGATCATCAAGAAGTCTGTTCATCATGTGTCACATACCAGTCTTCTGCTGGATTTCAGCCACTGTTCTAGAGAGGATGATGGGTAAAGCAGAGAGTGCAGAGATTCCCAAGACTCTCACACAAATGTTCACACACTTCCTGATCTTTCAGACCAAACTGAAGACACAGAAGTATGATGGAAAATATGAAATCAATCCTCATCAGGCTAAAAAGACTATTCTGTCTCTAGGAAAACTGGCTTTTGAACAGCTGGAAAAAGGGAACCTGATCTTCTATGAGGAGGACCTGAAAGAGAGCGGCATTGATGTCAGAGAAGTGTCAGTGTACTCAGGAGTTTGTACCCAGATCTTCAGAGAGGAGTTTGGACTGCAGCTGGGGAATGTGTACAGCTTTGTTCATCTGAGTATTCAGGAGTTTCTTGCTGCTTTATTCAAGCTGCTGTCCTTTTCTGAACAAAACACAAGACTGAGGAATGAGTTCAGGTCACCAATGACCAGTTTACTGAAGGGAGAAGTGGACAAGGCCTTACAGAGTGAGAACGGACACTGGGATCTTTTCCTCCGGTTCCTTCTCGGTCTCTCACTAGAGTCTAATCAGACTCTCTTACAAGGCCTCCTGAGAAAGACAGTAAGCAGCTCTGATATCAATCAGGAAACAGCTGAATACATTAAACAGAAGATCAGGGAGAATCCCTCTCCAGAGAAATCCATCAACCTGTTCCACTGTCTGAATGAACTGAATGATCGTTCACTAGAACAGGAAGTCCAAACATACCTGAGCAAAACAGGTAACTTTCGTCTCTCTGGAGTCAAACTGTCTGCTGCTCAGTGGTCGGCTCTGGTGTTTGTGCTGTTGAACTCAGAAGAAGAGCTGGATGAGTTTATACTGAGTAAATATGATCAATCAGAAGAATGTCTCCTGAGGCTGCTGCCAGTGATCAAAGCATCTAGAAAGGCTGAGTGAGTATTTTACAGTGTCTTTGTTTTATTGACTTTATTGTATACAGTAGGCCTTTGTTTCTCTACCATGTTTCTGTATATTTTGAGGTCTTTCTCATGTGACACACTGAGCTAACATCATAGAGTGCTCTACTAATGACCTGATGAGTTGAATCAAGTGTGTTTGATAAGAGATTCATCCAAAATGTGTAAAGTTGAGGTGCCTTCAGGAACAGGGTTGTGACTCTCTGATACTACAAATATTGGATTGGGATCAATCTAATAATACTTGAGTCCATGAAAATACAAAAAACTAAACAAAACAAAAAAAAAAAACAAACAAAAGAAAACAATGGCTCACTCGGACAGCACTTTCATGTAGTGATGTTACGTTCAACACGGAAGCTCAGAGGCTTGCATAAAAAAACGACACATTTCACACTGAAGCACTGTATCAGAGCTTGATTTATTTTGAGAAAAGCATGTGATGTATGATGTCCGAAGCTTCGTTTACCTGAAAACCACGTGACTGCTTCAGTATCTGGTTCAAACGAAGTGAACCTCAGTGCTGTTTCCTTTACATTATATTCTATTTTAATGTGTTAGTATTGTTTGTTTATTTGTTTATTTTTAATCGTAATTTAAAAATTGAGCTCAAAAAATTGACTTTGCCCATGAAGTAACAGTCTAAGGACTAAATAAATAAACAGATCATAGATTTAATTTATTAATTTATGTTTCATTTGTTTTATTTATTTTCAGTGCTATACACCTACACAAATGAATGACTTTGACAATGACCGTTATTTATATACATATAAGGTCCACGCAGTTGGCCCAATGGAGGTATCCAATGGTGGATGAAGGTTTCTTGCGTGTTCTGTCTCTTCAGCGCGCAAAGTTATTAAATTTAGATTAAATTCAAATCTGACTCCATTTTATTATGACCTCACATTTGGGTTAGAATGCCGATCATTATAGATCCTTCATAGGATAATTTATCTAGACATTTAATGATTCTATTTACTCTTTATAATTATTATACTCGTTCATTTGGGTGCTCATGTCGCTCAAAGATATCGCTCCGGCCGTTGGCGTACCTTATGGTCACATTCTCATCAGTCTTGGATATTAGACAGAGGTAATTGACTAATACTTTAGACGGCCGCCCCTATGCTTGCTCATTCTAAAAGTACTTTTATTTAGTCCCCATAGATCTGTACACACTTGAATAAAGCAACATTATCTCTAGTCAGAGGTCACGACCACTACTATAGATGTAAGCCGACCAACATTACTTCTCCGATAGTAGCCTTGGTTTGGTCATGCCATGGTCTCCCATGTACACTTAGCTAGAGTAATATTACAGTAAACAGAGGTTAGGCTCACCCTATTTAGGTTGGTCGAACAACTTTCAGTTGACCTAAACGGAAATTCCCTTTTAGCCCTTACAGTCTGAGTACACTTGAACTAATACCAAGTGTTAGCCGAATCTCTAAAGATACAGTTGGTGTGCCCTATGCTCCATCTCAACTGAATTTTAGTCCGTTACTAACCTGATGCAGGAAATGCGGTAACAAGTCAATAATTACAGAGTAAATAAGAATAGAACCAAATGTAACAATTTATTAGCAGTCAGGTAAATATGTATTATGCCAATTATACAGCCAATTCAAAGATATCAAATCAATACAAGAAATCTCCAAGATGAATCTAGGAGTAAGATGCATACCTGACTTGAGAAAAATACATAGTACGAAGTGTGTCAACACACTTCGTACCATGGGCTCATTCTGGCTACAGAAAGCGCCCTGATCTTCTTGCTACACTTCTTTAAGTACTTCAGACCCAGACAGACATCCCCCGAAATGGAGACAGGAACTAACAATTTGAATTTGCATTGATCAAGTCCTAGACTTGATCGTTTGCACCTTTTGGGGACAGATGGTAATTTGCATAAAAGACACTGGGAAATAGTACACCCTCAACAGTGAGCAATATATCTCTGAACTCTTAGGATCTGTTTACCTTTTAGTGAGACCATTGTACCAGACACACAGTGACAGTTCAAATGTCACCAAAAATGACTATGGATATCACTTGTATTCATGTAGAACATTATATTATGCTATTGACCATTCTGAGCTGAGTGAGAGGAGATGGGTGAGGGGAAGTGGATGGAAGGTGGAAAGGGACTTTTCTCACATCTTCTCTCAGTGAGATGTGGAAACAAATGTCTGTATCTTAATACACTGTGTGTGTATTGTCCGTCTCAGAAGATCAAGGTGTCTGAAGTTCTGTAAACCTTACATACAATAAAATAAAACAAAGAAACATTCATAAACCCAGATGTGAAACGAGCGGCTGTAATGGTAACACCGCATTTCGGAAGGTGTTATTCACTTTTATAACCACTAGATGGCCACAACATCCCGTTTTGAAAAGCTTCGAGTAATGAGCCTTTTTTCCGAGACGATTGTGAAGCTTTTCTGGTTCACAACGCTTCACTTCACCCTCACTACTTTCGTGCAGGGTGTAAATTTATTTACAGTGCCAATAATCCAGACAGTCCACAGTGAAGAATACAGGTGTGCACAAAATTATACCAAAGCAAAAACAAATAGGAAAATAAATATATAAAAACACACTGTATTTACAATCACACATTGTATCCACAATATACAATAAATAAGTTTAAAGTTTGCTCAAGGTACTACTGAAACACTTTTGCCAACTTGGTTTACAAGCAACCATGTGCGAGTCTGACCTCCCCTTTTATAGGCCAGACTCCACCATTCTTTGTCAACAATCACAAACAGGTAAGTATTCAGGTACCTCACACATTTTACATTCCCACACTTCAATTCATTAAATGTCCCACCCACCCACATTTATTATGCTTTCGATGCCCATGACCGGTAATACTTCAAATACACATCTTTATCGTTATTAAAACACGTAAATAATTAACACATAATTCACACATAATCCCCGTTACAAACAGATGATGGTTTCGCCGGCGCGACCCACTCTGTGCCTTTAAAATCAGGCGCCCTCTGTTTGCTCGGTTTGGCCGACGACGCAGCGTTCACGCACCGAAAGACTGACTACTTCCTGACAAACAAACACTTGAACGAAGACAAAACACCAGATGCAGCTAATGTTTGTGTGTGCGATGATCGGGTATGAGACGGTGGAATCTGTGATTTGGGAAAATGGGCGATCGTTTCGGCGCGTGCACTCGCTTCGCCGATGGCGGAATCAACAGGTAAAGAGGGGGAACAGAGAGTGGATGAGGTGCGTGTGTGTGAAGGCCAGTGCTAATAAAATGTAATAAAGGAAACAGCACTGAGGTTCGCATTAGTTTGAAGCAGATACTGAAGCAGTCACCCGGTTTTCAAATTATTGAAGCTTCGGACGTCATAGATCAGGTGCTTTTCTCAAAACGAACCAAGCTCCAATACAGACAATGTGACAAACAGGTGCTTTGTCACACATGTAATCATTATTTATTTATTTTATTGATTTATTTTTTTTTTATTCGAAGAACAATAGAGAATGGTAACGTGACGTCAGCAACGCACGACATTCGGACACGGACGCTACAGTCTAGACTGAGAAATAGTGGAGGTAGATGTTAAAATTTATATTGTACATTTAAAAACACATTAGAATGAAGAGCGCTTGCTGTGACATGAATTGCCATATCTGCTGTCATGACCGGAGTGGAGAACGGATCTGAAATGAAGCGCAATTTTATGCTTTTCAGCTCAAAACAACACAATGGCGAAATAGGGCTGGGCGATAATTCGATAACGATAATTTTCTCGTTATAATTTTCCTCGATAAAACGATATGAGGAGTTCGATAAATGTTCGATATAACTTTTATGTGCCAAAAGCGGAACGAAACAGCGCGACTTATTTGAATTGCGCCACACGGACCGTTTATCCGCTCAGACCAAAGTTCAAACTGCCGCCCTGCGCGAGCTCACTACAGAAGACGCATTTATTATCTCGATGCGGCGTGGACGCGTCTGGAAGAACCGAGCGCGTTGCACCGCATGCGCGTCCCTTCCGTTGTAAGCGCAGCTGCTGCGCGCCGGCATTTGAAATAACGAACTTGAACGCGCAAAAGACGCGATATGTGAACGGCTCCGTCACGCCAGCACTAAACAGCGCTGTGAGATCCAGTGTGAAACACTTGAATTCAGCGATGAACACAAATGACTCTGTCATTCAAACTAGTTTAAAGCTGTGTGCAACGAGACAGTCAGAAGGCTTTTCAATCTACACATCGTCATCATTTACCATGGATTTACTGTAGTAACACTCACTGCACCATGGTATTGTGGCAGCAATGTGGGATATTCACATTGAATTTTATTACAGGAGTAATATAATTATAGTATGTATGTATTTGTGATTAAGCTATAGCATGTGTGCCTTTTTACTGAATGTTTTTAGACTACCGTTTTTCATACAAATAGGCTAGCTATAAAACCATGTAGTTATATTTTTACCATGGTATTGAGGTACTATTATGTGTGGTTTTAACTGTTTATCATGATTTAAAATGTATGCTTGCTACTATAGGAGACCAATGCTTAAAAAAAACAAAAAACTTTAAGAATAAATTTAACCATATAAAACTGAGGTTGCTACAATTTTTACAGATGTTACTGATTGATAATGAACAAAAATTTACCTCTGCGTCCTCAAGCTACTATCAAATGTGCATTTCTAAGAGACAAAAAAGTGATATTATTATTATTATTATCAGACAACCCAAACCTGTTTCTTGATTTGAAACAATATATTTCATTAGAACATGCAGAAATTAATTTTTCTATTTAGATATTTATTTTGTTAAGGAAAATTAGTGGTCTGGCTTCTACAACTTTCAAACTGGAAAGAAATAAAGATTTGACATTTATCGTGATAATTATCGATATCGGCTGACATGAAAAAAATTGTGATAATTTTTTTTGCCCATATCACCCAGCCCTATGGCGAAAGCAGCTCAATGAAAATAAACAACTTAAAAATCTGGCTTTTCGTTTGTATTTATTATTTATTACAGTTTTACAATTTCCGATCCACTTGAATTTGTAAGTGCTCACGCTATGAATAACACGTTTGGAAATGTAATTTAATCTGTGATATGACTCGTTGCGATCACTGTACTTGTTCATAAATCAACTCATGTGATTAAACGTTACTGTTCAGCAGCTCTTTGTAAGAAATCGTGTACTTGTTCTATTTAAGTCCAGTAAAACTTATTGAATTTTATCCCTCAATGAAATTAGGGCGATATGACATATGATTAAATACATCAGCGTTTCTCAATTCCATTCCTCACATACCGTCACTCTGCATATATTGCATGACTCTCTTATTTAACCTGATTCAGACAACCAGCTAGTCCAAAGAGAGCTCCATGACTGAACTGTGTTGCGATTAACATGGGCCCTAAACAATGTTCATTGCTCCCCACTCCCTGAGCAGTGGAAATCAGTTTAAGTTTACTTAGGAATATTCATTCTTGGATTTGCGCTACGCCACCGCCTGCATAGTCTTCACACACAGACAAAACTTAGAGAAGTGTGACACAATATACCCCTGTAAATAAATGCAATTTAAATTCATGTCTTGCACACTTTAATGCTCGTTGAATGGAACACATACGCTGTCTTCGAACTGTAATCAGGGCGGAGTATTTCGAGTTCACAGGGCACTTACTTTTGAATAGAACAGACATCTGAGATACACACAAAATGTGCAGAGCGGTGGGTCACTTACAAGATCAACTGGCTGAGATCAACCTATAGTGTGTTTATTTTATCGGGCAGATATATCAGTGCCACCTAGTTATTAAAAACTGCAAAAGAGAAATGAATTCGGTCCTGTGTGTGGTACAATAGAAGGCGGCCGTATGATTTCTGTGAGTGTGTGTGTGTCGTGTTCTGGCCACACGACTGAGTGCTCGAATGAACGCAATGGAGTCAAATATTAGTACATTTATTCTACGCAAGTGCAAGCAGCTCTTAAAAATATTTAAGCAAATACAGTTTTTTCTTCTAGTGATTTGTATTTATTGTCATTGCATGCTATTTAGCGTGTCCTAAAACATGGCGGCGACTACCCAGAATGCAATGCGCAGTGACGTAAACCCCCGACATAAAACATGTTATCAAGAAACAATATAAAAAAGGAAAAGAAAAAAAAGCTAGAAAGGCAAATTACAACAAACAAAAAACTGTTGCCAGGGGGAAGAAAGTATAAAATTTAAAAACAAAAGTACAAGATATACATATATGTATATATAAAATCATATAAATATATTGTAATATTCACAAACTTTCAAAGTTCTTACAGCTTTCTTCACAGAGTCTCGAATACTGTCAATATAAACACATGTTTCAGTCAACAAAACCATAAAATGTTTTTTTTTTTTATTAGTAAATTTACACTTATGAATGTGAAATTTGGTCAATAGAATAAGTAAATTAAGTAAAAGTACTGTTCCTCTTGGTCAGGATAGTCAGTAAAGCCAAAGATTACATTTTCCCATAAGAGTAAACAAGGTCTTAAACACTGAATATTTTCACAAATAAATTTTTGAACCTTACACCATAGTGTAACTGAGTATGTACAGTGCCAAAATAAGTGCAAGGCAGTTTCCTCATACTCATTACAAAAAATACAATTTACATTTATTCCTTTTTTAAATTTTTGTAAATAATGATTTGCTGGATAAAATCTGTGAATGAGCTTATAAGAAACTTCTTTAATCTTATTTCTCAGATGATATTTCTGTGGTAACAGCCATACTTTTCTCCAGCGAATCAATTTTCCATTCATTAAAGAGACCCAATGAGACAAAACATACGGCACAGTAACAATTTGTCTTTGGAAAAGAGTACGAATAGATCTATTATTATTCTTGAGGTTTGATGAAAAACAGGTTTTACCAACATAAGATTTAGTAACATCAAAGGACACTGAATCGGGAGAATGGTCTTTATCAATACCTCTAAATAGCATATGAGTACCTGAAGGGACTGAACCAAAAACAATTGCAAATTCTTTTTGAGTAACTGCTGTTTTATAATAAGAAAGATGTTCCTCCTTTATTATATAGCTGACTAACCAATTTAATATCATTGTCAAACCAGTTCTTAAAAAAAAAAAAGAGATTTGTGTTTGTAAAGAATGTTTCTTTTATTCCAGATGAAATAGCGATGCGGAGAAAAATTATGCTTATATATTAATGACCAAGATAGGAGCACTTGTTTGTGGAAGACAGATAACTTAGCTGGAATTTTATCTATATTATAATTACACATCAAAACAAAACTAAGACCACCAATATTTGAAAATACATATTGAGGAATAAAATTCCAGACAGAATTGGCGCTTTTTAAGTGATGCTTAATCCAATAAATCTTAAATGTATGGTTCATAGTGGTGAAATCTAAGAAATTAAGGCCACCATTCTCATATGTATTTCATAATTACAGTCTTTTTCCATAGGAAATCAAATAGCATTTTATCAAGATACAAAGATAAGGAGGCATATGTCAGTCGGGCTATAGCTTCAGCCTTCGTAAGGAGAACTCTCCCCTTTAGGGACAGATCTCTTTGAAGCCGGAAGTTGAATTTTTTTTTGTTTCTTTGTTTTATCAATTATGGGGTTAAAATTCAAAGAACATCTTTTCAGCTGGTCTTTAACAATAATGATACTAAGTATGTAACACCATCTTTAATGGGAATGTTACTAATACTTGTTAAATCTTTAACAGCCATTAGTTCACACTTACTAATATTAAGATAGAGACCAGAAGCACTAGAAAACTCATTAATAACATTAACCACAACTGGAATTTGGTCACTATTTTTTTTTTTTTTAAAAAGGGTCGTATCATCGGATAACTGACTTATAATAAATTCTCTATTTGCAATTGAGATACCCTTAAGAATACTTTTTTTTTTTTTTAACATGCACAGATAATAATTGGGTTACAAGCAGGAAAAGATACGGGGAGATAGGACAACCCTGTCTAATACCTCTTTTTAAATCAAATCTAGAGGTAGTTTCATGTTTGAGTTTGATTGAGCAATTAACATTATTATACAGGGTTTCAACTGCTGCACAAAACAACTCACCAAACCCAAAAACCTTTAAAGAAGAAAATAACAAATTATGTTCCACGGTGTCAAAAGCTTTACGAAAATCTAAGAATAAAATAAATCTATTTTCATCAATTAAATATGAATAATCTAGTATATCTAAAACTAACCTTATAATATTCAAAATGTACCTGTTTTTCATAAAAAAGTTTCATCTACAATATATAGATATAATACGTTCTTAATTCTTTTAGCAAATATAGAAGCAATTAATTTATAATCATTATTAAAAGACTAATTAATTGTCAATAATGGTCAAATCTTTTTTAGGTTTAGGAATAAGAGTAATTAAACCCTGAGTCATGGTAGATGGGAGGTTGGACATGGACAAACTTTCAGAAAAAAACTAAAAAAAGAAAAGGGGCTAGTTGCTCAGTAAATAACTTATAAAATTCTGAGGTTAGACCGTCCGTTCCGGGAGACTTATTATTTTTTAAGTTAAGAATTGTAGGGATGCACCGATACCGATACCGGTATCTGGTATCGGCCTCGATACCACATTTTCTAAAGTACTCGTACTCGTTAAAAGTCCCCCGATACCAGGGACCGATACCACGGTCTGAGAAATGTCTATGTTTGAGCGGCGTGTAAGGGGTTAATCACAGGCGCCGAGTGCCCGCCCCCAGGCCCCGGCTGCAGCTCAGAGCGGGGAGAAGGCGAGGCGAGACGAAACATGTCAGCCGTGTGGAACTATTTCAAAGTGAATGAAGACGACAAAACAAAGGCGGACTGCAAATTGTGCTCAGCGAAATTGTCCAGAGGAGGCTCAAAAGGTTGCGCATTTAAGTAATTTAATCAAACACCTAAAATCCCAACACGACAACGAGTACAAAGAGTTTACCCACGCTTCTAAACCAACACAACCCACGCTGCAGCAAACTCTTGCAAGACGAGAGAAAATGTCCAGAGACAATCCACGTGCTGTGAAAATAACACAGGCAATTATCGAGTACATTGCATTGAGTGACCAGCCACTCTCGGAGGTAGAAAATGTGGGATTCCTGCGTCTCCTCCATGTTCTGGAGCCCAGATATGATGTCCCAGGCCGCCGCTACATGACTGACACGGAGCTGCCTAAACTACACGACTCCGTGAAAAAACATATCCACAGTCTACTGCAAACCTCCTCTGCGTTTAGTTTCACCACGGATATTTGGACAAGCAGTGTTAGCCCCGTGTCGCTAATTAGCCTAACCTGCCAGTGGATAGACGAGAGTTTCAGGCCGCAACGAGCCGTATTACATGCGAAACAATTCCGCGGCTCGCACACCAGCCAGGCTATAGCGCATGTGTTTGAGGAAATGCTCCAGACATGGGGTATACCTAAAACATCAGTACATGTTGTGCTTCGTGACAATGCCAAAAACATGATTAAAGCCATGAATGACGCAGGGCTCCCAAGTCTGCCGTGTGTCGCGCACACGCTCCAACTGGCTGTTCACGAGGGCTTATTAGCACAGAGGAGCATTGCTGATGCTATAGCAGTGGGGCGGAAAATAGTTGGGCATTTTAAACATTCCGCCTTAGCTTACTCCCGCCTCGAGGACATTCAGGGACAGCTCAACCAGCCAATAAAGAGACTGCAGCAGGACGTACAGACGCGCTGGAACAGCACGTATTACATGCTCCAGTCCCTCATTGAGCAAAAGCGAGTGCTGGGGGTGTATATGTCCGAGCATGAACTCCCTGACTATCTCACCACTCACCAATGGGCTCTTATGGAGAAGACTGTTGCCATCCTCGCCCCCTTTGAGGAACTAACTAAAAAAGTGAGCAGCTACGACGCACTAGCCTCTGATGTCATCCCAGCTGTGACTGTGCTAGTGAGACTTCTAAACAGAGAAACAGACGAGGACCACGTCGTCAAGACAATGAAAGCAACCTTACTGGCAGCTGTCAAGAAGCGCTTCAGTGACGTCGAGACCAACCCACTGTACTTCATCTCCACCATACTTGACCCAAGGTAAAGTCTGTGTGCTATAGGTATTCAATGATAAACTACAGTACTAAATGTAAGATTAATTTCTATCTGAAATATTATACAGGGTGGGCCATTTATATGGATACACCTTAATAAAATGGGAATGGTTGGTGATATTAACGTCCTGTTTGTGGCACATTATAAGTGGTCAGAAACTTGTAAATAACTCATGAAAGAATAAAGTTACAAGCACACCATTGTTTTTCTTGTGAAATTCCCAATAAGTTTGATGTGTGATGTATCCATATAAATGGCCCACCCTGTATAATATTTTTGTAACTAAAATACACAAATACAAATGTATGCAATATATATAATATGAAATATATTTCCCTTATTACTACCAGAAAGCCAAATGGCTGGCATTTGTGACAGTGGTTTAGGGGAAACTAAAATCAGTCCTATTTTTCCACATATTAATACATTCATGAATTTTGTTCAGGTATAAAGATCGCTTCTCCTCCAGCAACACTGCTCCGGAGGCCAAGCTGCACCTGAAGCAGGAGCTGCAGATGATGTCCAGAGCTGAGGCAGAGGGGAGTCGGGCAGAAGCTGCAGAACCTCCTGCTAAACTGTTCCTCAAGGCCCAGGCCAGCACTAGCAGCAGTCTGGACACTGTATTTGAAGAGATCGCTAAGGAGCAGCCCCAGGCAGCACAGCCGCTGGCAGCAGGTG
This sequence comes from Cirrhinus mrigala, assembly GCA_036247105.1. Classification (NCBI taxonomy): domain Eukaryota; kingdom Metazoa; phylum Chordata; class Actinopteri; order Cypriniformes; family Cyprinidae; genus Cirrhinus; species Cirrhinus mrigala. Next base: position 60,891 of record JAMKFB010000081.1, read on the forward strand.
CTGCCATTGAGCTCGACACATACCTCGGAGAGGCCCCAAGCCCTCGTGAAGACAGTCCTCTGAAGTACTGGGGTGTCAACAAAATCAGGTTCCCCACTTTGGCTAAAATGGCCCATAAATACCTCTCAGCCCCATGTAGCAGTGTGGAAAGTGAAAGGCTTTTTAGCTCAGTGTCACACATTATAGATGAAAACAGAAACAGGCTGACTGCTGATAATGCAGAAATGCTACTTTTCTTAAAAAAAAACCTGCCACTCACTTTTTCTAAATAGGCTCCATTAAGTGAGTCGTCTTAGACTTGATGTTAATACCTACCTCAGTTGCACTGACTGCCACAGTTCTATGTTGGTGGATGTTGTTAGTTTATTCAAATATTGTGCACTAAATAGCAAAGATGTTTATTAATGCCCCTTGTGTTGTCCAAAGCGGCAGAGTTTACAACAAACTGAAAAAATACTTGAGTTGCACTGTCACTGTTTAAATTTTTTTTTATAATTATTTATTCTGTAATATGTTGCATACAACATGCTTTTCATTTTAAATAAATGTTCTTAATTCCAAACTAGTCCCTTGTTTTTTTTGTTAAATTATATGACTAAAGCTGTTACCTGTAAATTTAAATCATGTTTTTATTAAGTACTTGGTATCGGTATCGGCGAGTACTGAAATGCAAGTACTCGTACTCGTACTCGTTTTCCAAAAAAGTGGTATCGGTGCATCCCTAAAGAATTGAATTGGTTATTTCTTCTAAACTAATAGGTTGGTCACACATAGCTTTTTCAAAACTATCTGTTTTTTTAATCTCTCCCACTGAATTTAAGAAATCATCTGAGGCTTTAGCGTCATATTGTGACACATATAGTTTACGGTAAAAGGTTGAGCAATATTCTGAAATCTCTTTAGGGTCCTTTGATATTTTATCATTAATTTGTGACTGAGGAATGGTATTTAATGTAGCCTGATTTTTTTTTTTTTTTCTAGTCTAAAGAAGTAGGAGGGATTCTGTTCACCTTCCTCCAACCATCTTTTCCTAGACCATATAAAGGCTCCTTCAGCCCTTTTTTTTTTTTAAATTGATGTTGTCTAATTTACTTTGTAATGCTGCCATATTTGTTTTATCTGTATCTGAAAAGTCATTAGACCCTTTATTTAGGAGTGAGGTAATTCCAAATATAATTTTATCTTCCTGTTCTATATGAAGTTTAGCAAGATGACTGCCAACATGTCTTAAATATTTAGAAGCCTCAAATTTAGAAGTTCCCAATTAGTGCAATATGATTTTTCTGTATTAGCCTTTTTTAAAAAATGCTTAATGAGGCATCTATTATAAAAATCTATTCTTGATTGCTTGGAAAAATCAGTATTACACCAAGTATATGATTTTTTTATTTGGATATTTTTGCCTCCAGATGTCTATTAAGTCATATTTCTCCATAAAGGTTTTTAGTAGCAAGTTACATGGAACTTTCTTTGGTGGCATACGATCTAGCATATTATCTGGAGCAATGTTAAAGTCTCCTCCCATACAAATGATACAATAACAATAACAATTAATAAATAAAATAAATAAACAATAATAATAATAATAATAATAATAATAATAATAATAATAATAGAAATAATAAAATAATAAATAGCTTAACAATAACACAATAGTATACGCAGAATATCAGATTTGGATGGGTCTCGTCTGACTGATACCTCGATTCAGAAGAAAATGACAGTTTTGGAGTGATACTGATACTGAATATCGGATCGGCGCACCCCTAGTAACCTTTATTAACAAGTTTTTGTACAGCACAAGTTGATCTTTGCTTGACCAATCAGTGGAAAGGTGTGTTTCATGTCCACCTACATGTGGAGATCAAATATTATCCATTTTCTATCAAGCCAAATTCAGATTTTTTTTATTCAGATTTTTTACAAAAATGAAAAAGGTGCTGCTTTCTCATATTTCTGCTTTGAGTATTAAATCAGGAAAACAAATTATCGCATGCTGAATACAAATGAAATAACAAAATCCTCTTCAATAGTTAAGGTTGAAAATTTTATATTGATATTTATAATAATAAATTATCAAAAGTCGTTTTGGGAATATTTATGGGAATGTTTGGGTCCTATTTGTTGAGTCAAATCTGAAGTCATTTCAGTTTGAGTCTGAAGTCTATTAAAATGGGTCTCGACTCTGAGTCACTCTCTGTGCCTGGTTTAATAATTGATATCTGTGATATGTGTTACATCTGTGTTTTTCAGCAATTACATTGGACACATGAGTCAAGCACTAATAACTCATCTTTAATTTTCTTTATATTCTCTGCAGTGTTTCCGGCTGTCGTATTACACAGAAAGGCTGTGCTGCTCTGATTTCAGCTCTGAGATCAAACCCCTCACACCTGAGAGAACTGAATCTGAGCTGTAATACACCAGGAGACTCAGGAGTGAAGCTGATCTCTGCTCTACTGGAGGATCCACACTGTAAACTGGAGAAACTACAGTGAGTCTCATCACATCTCAGTAACTATAAGGTTTCAAGTAAAAAGCAAAATTACTCAGATGTGTTTTCTATAGCAGTGGTTTTGATTGTTGTCCTCTCACTCTCAGTCCAAACCTTTTTCAAAATAAATGTAAGTTATTTAATTAATTAATTAATTGTGATTTTATTAATTGTGATATTTTGATGGAGCCTTTTTTCAAAACCAGCACTGTAGAGTTTTTTAACAGCTACAGTGACTGCTAGAATCTAGAAATGTTTCTGTCATTACGGCACACCAGTATTAGAGTACAATCGGGCTAAAGACACGAGTCGCCTCTGAGTTTTCAGGCAAATGAATATTGAATGCAACTTCCAAAGGGAAAATAGAGAAATATTTGAGGTGACAACAATGGCCTCACCAGTATGGGGCAAAATGTCCACAATATTGATACAAATATTTCAACTAAAGTAATATGTTTTGCATAATATAATAAAGTTAACTTTTAAAAAAAAAAAAAAAAACCTTCAGCAATGCTTGTACCATATAATACCAAAATAATTTATTTATGTTTTGATCGATTCTGATTCTGATCATTTACTTTTATTAACTGAGTACATTGCAAATACGGATTTATTTAAATAAAAGTACAGGTACGTTTTATTATAAAGAAAACGATTGTGAAGGATTCTTACACTGCTAAAATAACTTAATATGGCTTTACAGTATCTCAATTAAAAGATTGTTTATATCTTGTCAGTGGTGTCATATTTTTAAATATAATTTTTAATTAAAATAATTATGGTGATTATCTCTTTTTTTTTTTTTTTTTTTTTTTTATCCCAATTACCACCTTTTTATATTCTTCAGTTATTGAAAATCTGTTGATTTAATTGCATTGAATAAAAAATAAAAATATTAACAAAATTTTTGTTTCAAAACAGAAGCCTGTAATTTTAACGATTCTCATTTACTACATAAGTCTGTAATAATTTCAAATGTGTCTTTCACATAGGTCCATCTTTAGCCCCATTGTAAACTACCACACACAAGTCACAAAATATAAATGATCAAATTGACAAATATTTCTCCAATTAATGAGTAACAGATTTACAAGTACTCAGTGGCACCAAGACTTGAATATTTTAATCTGTTTGAAGAGTATTTATATAAGAGGGGACAGCATTCATAAATGCTATTTTACCTAATTCTGTGTGAGGGAAAAAAAAAAGATTGATGTATATTTTACAAATTTCCCTGCCCTCTCAACCACCCCACAATCTTTCAAAAAACACAAGAATAATATGTTACTCTTAATATGTGATGTGATCTGGGAAAACCAGTTGGATGTTGCACTGGGACATTTTCAGGAAATACAAAAAATAGGTCAATGTCTTTTTTTTTGGTCAAAATTAGGATTTCATTACGTTATTATTCTATAACATCTTGTCTGTCATCTTTGAAAATATCTTGACAAAATTCACTTGTTTAGAGCAGAAAAATAGTGATTTATTGCAGCAAGCAGAAATGACTGTCTTTCTCTTATGTTAAGAACGAGCTGTGGAGGTGCTTTCTTTTAACACCACAAAAACAGTTAATCTATCAAAATAAACCACGTAACATATTAAATAAAGGTGTATCAATGCACATTCTCCACCAGTCCTGTGTAAACTACGGCATGCAAAGCTTTATTTATTTATTTTTTAATATTGTGAGATGGCGGAGCACAAGAGTACAACACAGTCTGAAGGAGCTGCTCACTTAACGATCACTAAACGTTGGTCTGTTTGTGTAATGATGCAGTATAGCGCTGCTGACAGACAGCTCTTGTTAAACCCATGAAGTGAAAGTGAAAGTCGTCTCACTTTAAACTCGTTTTCCTCAATTACATTCCTGAAAATCATAACTATCAGCCAACTTAAGATAGTCAGAACTTTTGTTACATTCAAGCTATGGACAAAATAAAAAAGGGCTTGAACCCAGCTTTCATATGGTATCAAAACCTAAAAAAGGGAAAATTTCACCATGTGTTGGATTTTCCTAGATTTCATCACATTATTGCAGATATAGCACTACAAAAGGTTTGAAGAATGAAAATAATTAACTAGTTCAGTATCGGGAATCAATTTCTTTGCTTGTGCTTGTGTTGGCAAGTTGAAATGTCTATACCACTGATCCTGGTGTATAGAAAACATTTTGCTCATATAAACAAACACAAACCCACTCTCACCCTAAAATTTAAACACAATCTCTGAGATCATTCATGTTCTTCACTCTCTGCAGGCTGTTTAACTGCAGTATTGGAGAGGAAGGCTGTGCTGCTCTGATTTCAGCTCTGAGATCAAACCCCTCACACCTGAGAGAACTGAATCTGAGCCGTAATACACCAGGAGACTCAGGAGTGAATCTGATCTCTGCTCTACTGGAGGATCCACACTGTAAACTGGAGAAACTAGAGTAAGTGTTATTATATTATTGAACACAATAACTGTGTGAAAATATTGGCAAACAAAGTTTTAAAGGAATAGAAAAAAGTTTTAAAGGGATAGTTCACCCCAAAATGAAAAATCTTGTCGTCACTTTAAGTCATTTCAAAACAGTATGACTTTCTTCTGTGGAAAATAAAATAAAGATATTTTGAAAAATGTCTTTTATTCACACAATGGAAAGCAATGGTACCTAAACTTTGGTTGGCAACAATATTCAAATATCATCTTTTGTGTTTCACAGAATAAAGAAGGTCATACAGGTTAGGAATGAAAGAGAAGTAAATTATGACGGTTATTATTTGTGGGTGACAATCCTTTAAGAATCAAAATGTAAATGATCAAATACAATGATTATACTGAATGTGCCCAAAACAAATGTATATTTGTATAAACACTTATAGACCATTAAACAACAAAATACAAGCGTAAGCCAAAATTAATTCAATTTGCAGTGATTAATTTATATTTATATTTTTTTTAATTTATATTTTAGTTTTTTGCTGTATATAAAATTACAGTGTAGTATAATATTAGGGATGTGAAGAGATCTGATGTGTCCGATGTGAGAACGTGACAATCCTCGCAAAACATTTTGCAGTGTTTACATTAGAGCTGCAATATTAAAGATCGCGATCTCGATTGAAACACCCACACGATCTCATTCCTAAATGACAGTGATTCAGCTATGTCTATTACGACTGTTTCACATCACGAGTGTCAGTGGAGCGTGAGAAGCAGGTTTTGTTGCTGGTCATGTTAATGAATCAGAGGGTCGGCCATCATCATGTTTCAGATGTGAACGCTGTCATTCACTGATATGGACGTGACAAAACACGCTGCTCACGCTCCACTGACACTTACGATGTGAAACAGGTGTTAAAGACATAGAAATCTGCATTCATGCTGCTACTGATCCAGAAACAGCAACACAAACAGTCTTTTTAACCACACATCATTATTTCTGTTACAGACATTTCGCCTCTTCAGCTCTGTGACATATTTTGAATTTTTTACTGTATTTGGCAAACCTGAATTTAAAAGAGCACCGTACCCACATACATTGGGCTAAATGGATAAAAATGGTTTTATTTTACAAAAAAAACACCCTAAATTTTAACACATGGGTGGAATAATTCATAATTATTATTGTATTTGTTTATAATACATGATTTTCCAACTCTGCATTGAGCTGGCAGCTAGCGCGCTAGGGGGCGGTGTGCATTAAACGTTCACTGCGTCCTCCTCCCTCGTGTTTGGAAAGGCATAAATCGACATCGGATTGAGCTAGGAGTTTGATCGATGTCTCTTTGGACAGATCTGATTGGGGGCTTTTCAGATATATGGCACATTACGTGATGACGCAATTGCCCGTCAACACAAACGTGTTAAGGCAAAACTAATCGAAAATGCATCATTCAACTGCATCGCATGCATTGATCGGCGCATCTAGGACACTTTAGGGTGTCGTTTGGCCGTGCAAGCGCACAGAAAAATAAACGTAGTCTCATTTTAAAGATAACAACCTAATCTAAGAGCTGATATAGAGTTTTTAGCTCTGCCCCGGTACGAGTTGTGTCGAGCTATTCGTTAGTGTGGTTGTTTGATAAGAAAACGTTTAAATGTAGTTGCAATAAACGCGTTAATTATCCGTTCAATTGCAGCAGCGGAGGACAATGATTCTGCGCCAAATTGCGGAAGAACTGACGGGGGCATGGTTTGATCTTCGGCTGACCAATCAGCAGAAAGGGGCGTTTCGTTCCGCCCACCGGTAGAAATCGAATATTCAAGCTGTTTATTCATTTTTCCACCCCTGAACGAAAAATCAGGCTGAATTCTTGTTTTTCGTTTTTCTGGAAAAAATGAAAAAACGATAAAGGAGCCGTTTTCTCATGTTTCTTCTTTCAATATTAAATAAAAAAACGAATGGACGGAAGATACCCTGATTATTCATGACAGTCATTTTTTGTTATTTTATCTTTGTTATTATTAATAATAAGAACCAGATGCAAGTAACAGACTAAAGGACAACTACAATAAAACAAAGACAAAAATAAAATAAAGAGGGCCCTATGAAATCTCTTTTATTTTATCCTAAATTCCATTTGAATTTTTCTAGACTCCATTTTAATGGTTACAAAATTTTTTATCAAAAAACATGTCTAATCATTTCAATTATGAAATCATGAATCTTGCAGAAATTAACAGCAATTTATTAAAAGTTTAACAAAAATTACATGGTTTTAAGGCCCTATGAAATACGTTTTATTATTTTTCTCAAATTCAGTTTTGTTTTCCATAAATTTTCTGGATTCTATTTTAATCGTTTCACTACATTTTAATAATCAAAAGCATGTCTAATGAATTTATAAACGATAATTAGACTTGATAAAGAATAAATTTATTATTGGCTATTTATTTCTTTTTTTCAGAAATACTGTTGTGTATTTACAATTTTCTGGTACAGTTTTTTTTTTTTTTTTTTTTTTTCTTTCTGTTAAATATTCCTGAAACATTGTTTTATTAATATTTTTATTAGTAGTAGTAGTACTATCTTTACATTAAGTAATATATTTCTGACTCTCAAGTTAAACCACCATCTGCACCATTCACTAACACAGACACACAGAAATACAGCTCTTATTAAAATACATTCTTAAAGTACCAGTACTAGTAAAATGCGGAATCGTACCATTTTTAAAAGCAGGGTATCGCAATATTGCAGTATTGCAGGGTATAGATCATTTCGCTAGATGTAAACATACTGGTCCCGATACACTTCCTGTTTCTTTTTTTTTTTTTTTTTTTTTTTTTTTTTTACTTTACACAAACATCACAAAAAAATACAACCAACATAACATTTGACTGGACGAAATTGTTACATTAGCACCTTTAAGATGTATTTGTATATGTGAAATAAAAAATAAAATAAAAAAACAAACAGGAAGCGCTTCTGGATCAGTGTTGTTTACGTCTAGCGAAATGGTCTATATCCTGCAACACTAGTTGGCAGCTGATTTTATTGCGCCACCACTAACTTATCTTTTCAATCTTTCTTTATCTACAAAATAAATTCCTTCTATCTGGGAAAACTGCTTATGTTCAGCCATTATTTAAAGGGGTTGATCCAACTGTATTGAATAATTATAGGTTTATTTTGAAATTGTCTATTTTAGCAAAGGTTTTTGAATCGCTTGTAAATGATCAATTAAAAGAGTTTCTATAAAATTGTCTAATCAGATTTCCAATCCGGTTTTAGGAAAAAAACAGTACATCCACAGCAGTTTTAAAAGTATTAAATGATTTAATGGTTTCATTGGATAATAAAAACCAGGGATGCTGATATTATCAGACTGATATCGGAATCGGCCGATAATGGCTTTAAATGTAAATATCTGCATCGGCCCAATATGAAAAATTATGCCAATATGTCTTGCCGATAAGAGGAATATGTTAAGTCACGTGTGCTGAATGGTGATTAGATTTACTGTTTTGGATCGCTGCATTTAAACTGAGAATGAACATACAGAATGAGGCGTTCGGTGTGTGATAGAGTAAACAGTAATAGCACGTGCAGTGGCAGCAGTGGTGTTGGAGAAAGCGCGCCGTTGTTCTGTTTGGTATAATATACTGTTGGCTGTTTCATATCCAGTCACTAGACACTGAATGCGCCCTTTTAAATGGTTTCATGGTGCTTGATGTTGTATTTTGAAACACAATAGCAATGTTTGCAATTGACATGATCAGCATTTAAAATAAAATGATCCCAAAAGCAAATGCCTTCCGGCCGATGTAGCCGTAAATCCCGGCTGCTCTGCGTGTGCGCTCACTGGCGCTTTGCTCATCGTTATATTAGGATCACCCGTGGCAGCAGCCGCTGGTTTATAATAAAACAACACACACCACTCTCAATAACAGTTGCAAATTTATTAATATTTTCAATAAACATATTAAACATACAAATACATTTACATTTATCAGATGCTTTTATCAAAAGTGACAAACAAATGAGAAGCATTGCATTCAATTTATACTCTTTCAAAGATGAACCATGGTTTTACCACAGCATTTGCAGTAAAACCACACTAAAAACAAAATCAACCATAGTTTTACTACAATACCAATGGTTTAACTATGACTGTTGCAGTAAAACCATAGTAAGTACAAAAATAACCATTACTACAGTATTTGCAGTAAAACCATAGTTACTACAAATTTTACCATGATTTAAAAAACTATGGTTACTATAGTCATGGTTACCACAGTTTTACTGTAGTATTACTACAATATAACTAGAACCATAGCATCAAAACCTTGGTATGAACCAAAAAACTAAACTTTGTTAAAACACTTATGGTTGCTACAGTTTTACTATAGTAAAACCATGGTTAACTGTTGTAAAAGTACAAGCAACTTTTCAAATACTTATTTCAAAGTAGGTTTGCAAAAATGCATTTTTTCAGGATTACAATCAAAAAAATATTCTTTAATCAGCCAGAGGTGACTGAGACTTACTGGGGAAGATCTTCTGGAAACAAAGTAATGTCCATATGACAGCAGCTCAAACATAAAACATGTCATGTGTTCAGTACTACTAATTATCTATTTTTATTGCCACACCAGAATCTAAGACTATCTTCATGGCAGAAACTGAGTTACAACAATACAAGAACGACATAAACAAAATAAAAACCAAGCAAACACTACAGCAGTTAAAATGTTTGAAATTATATGATACGAATTCTAAAAATTGTTGTTTTTTAATATTACTAAAGTCTCTAGTCATGTGCTCACACACTATCCTTCAAGATTATTAAAGGATAAGTTCAACAATTTTCCAATTTGTATTGCTACAATGTTGGAAATACATGTAAAAGAACAATGTTTGATCTTTCTCAGAGATACCCAGTTTATTTGTCAGCAAAACTCAGCATTTTGTCATTTTGATGATTCAAAAAGTGTGTTTTTGCCATTTTGTCATTTCCTTTTCGTCGTCTTGCAGAGTGCTGCTTACAAATAAAAGGGGATAGGTACACATCACTCAGAGAAAGATTAAATATTGTTCATTTACAGATATTAGAAACACTGCAATAATGCAAAGCAGGTTGAAAATCGTCAAACTTACCCTTAAAGGCAATATATGGATAATATTTGTCAGTTTTATATGTCCAGTTGCCTTCATCTGAAGTCTGTTGAGTGTTGTCATCATCTGAAGTCTTCACAAGTGAGGCTGGATCCAATCTGGAACTGGTGTAAACTCTAGTAACCTTGGGATGAGCATCCAGAGATAGAAACAGTAAAGCAAAAGGAGAAAGATTAGTATAGCAGCGGTTCATATTTTTTCAGACAAAGGTGATTAATTTAAAGGAGAATCCACTTCCAAAACAAAGATTCACATATAATGTTCTCACCCCATTGTCATCCAAGATGTTCATGTCTTTCTTTCTTCAGTCGTAAAGAAATTGTTTTTTGAGGAAAACATTTTAGCATTTTTCTCCATATAATGGACTGATATGGTTCCCCGATTTTGAACTTCCAAAATGCAGTTTAAATGCGGCTTTAAATGATCCCAAATGCGGCTGTAAACGATCCCAGCCAAGGAAGAAGGGTCTTACTACACTGTCAGAAAAAATGTGAAAAATTTGAACTTTGGCGAATATTCGTGCCGCGATAACCAATCAGGAGCTTGCTCTAGTAGTGACGTGATTACGACGTAGCGAGCGGAGGCAGAAATCCCAAACAACAATAGAGGACAAAATAATCATCTCTGTATGTGGACACCCGGAGCTGTACGATCATCGTACTTATACAGAAACAGGAATTTTCGTATGTTACTTTGTGCACAACATAGTAAATCATAATTTATATTTGTTACATAAAAATATTATTTCTATGTTAAGACTAGAACACTTATGGCAAAATACATTCATTCTAATTATATCCTATTGCAAATACACTCAAAATAGTATAGTAAAAAATGGTTATTTGTGATTGGACCAGTGTTGTGGTATAGTGTAATGAGAATGCAGCAACGACACAGGGATTCATTTTGGAGGCTGGCTCCATTTATCATTTGAAAACAAGAAAACTATAACAATCTAAACTTGAACAAAAAATGATTGAAAAATTATGAAAAATTTACAAAAGTTAAGGATGAAAAAAGATATTTACAATATTTACAAGAGAGGTTGAAAAGATGTGATTATTTACAATATATAAAGGGTGTTAATCAAAAGAAAAGACAAAAGGGTGGGAATATTTACAAAAGCTAAACATAAAGGACATTAACAGCACAGAATATAATAAACAAAAACTATTCAGTCGGTTGCCACGGGACTGCTCCCTTAGCTGAAAAGTAAGCCATGAAGCCGTCCCTGACCCGGATGGCCTCTCTGGCAAAATTACAGGAGGAATACAGCGCCTGTAGTTGGTGTCCTGGAGGGAAATCCTCCCACCGACACGGGACAACAGGTCATCAAACCGGGACCAGCTCACTCGGAAGTACCGCTGAAAGCGGGCGTCCTCCAGGCGCAGCTCCTGGAGGAGTTGGTGAAACTCACCAAGCTGGGTGCGCCTTTGAAGGATCTGATGGACCCAGATTCGGCCTTCCAAATTACATAAAGCGCAGCTACCCTCACAAAAAAAAAAATCAATGTCAGCCATTTCGCAATGAGACTGGAACCGCCTGGCAGAAGCCCCTCCCATGAAGCGTAATCGCGCCTGTTGTGAAGCGAATTTCACGCACGAATGAAGCGAGTAAACAAAATGTTCAAGCGTCCAACTACGCGCGAATAGCGCGATTTATTTGCGCAAGTCGTGTCTGGTGTGAACGCACAGTTTCACATGGGTACATATTTGTACCCTTGCAGTATGTACCTTTCAAAGGCAAATATGTACCTCCTGCTGACTAAATTGTACCTTATATTGCTATGGTACCATAGTGTACCTTTAAAAAAAAAAAGGTGCAAATGTGTCCTTTTTTAGGGTACTGCCCCAGTGACAAGCCTTTTGTACCTTGTGATGGCAAATCTGTACTCCATACAACACATTAAAAAGGCCAGAATGCTATTCATGACATTTATTGAACATTCAAAACTATTACATTCTCACATTTTTCACAGGATGAATGATTTAATCTCTGTCACAATGTGTCAAAAGGATGCATAGTGAACAATTTTTTATACTCTTTTTAACCATGCAAAACCTTTTATAAAAATTGTAAACAGCAAAAATATCAAGCTTAACATTATAAACTTTTTTTCCAAAATCTGTATTTCCATTTCATTAACTTTTTTTAAAACCTGTATTAAAACATGTAACATTAAGAAAAGTAATTTCACTTTTTTAAAACAGCACTAGATCTCATGTTAAGTAAATTTTTCTACTACATTCTAAATTTTCTAAAACCTGTTTTGAACATCAAGAATCACAAAGCAATCTTTTGTACACATTAATTGTAACTTTATACCCTTAAAACATTTGATCATAAACACAGTCCTACACATTTAATTTGAACGTTTTATACATTCTTGAGTATCACAAACAACTTATCATCAGCAGAGTACGTATCAAGGGCCTGAAAGTCCATCTCTTGCCCTGGTTTTATTACACTCCATTCAAAGTCAACTTTAACTGTGTACGCATGAAAGTGTGAATCATACGACACTGGTATTAAAAACTTGCCGCACAGAAACCATACAGTGTTGACATTTAAAATGTATTTAATTTGGAAAAATAGAGGAATTTCCTCTGCGTGGACATAGTCAACTATGAATACATCTTTTAAAGCATACTTCACACTGTCAACAGTCACATTTGAAACACGCTCAATGTTGAAATCTTCATTTCCATGTATATTTACAAGAATTTTCTGTAGGTCTAATGGGAGCGATGACAACGGAGTCTCTATACTCCTACCTACTACCATCTCAAACTCGTCAAGGATATTGGGCAGGGAAAATTCCCAGCATTGTTTCATCTGGTGCCTCTCACTTAAGGTTTTGGCAATGTTAATGAAATTTCTACAGCTGCTAGCAACAGTCTTAAAATACTGATGCTTTGCCTCGAAACGCATGCACCAAAGTAAACGCAGAGGTCCAAACATTGACGTTAATCTCGAGTAGTGCATCAAAAAATGCTGGACAGTCTGTGGAATGTGATTTTTTTTTTTTTTTTTTTTTTCTCTCTACATTTTAGAATAAAACTGAAGAGATTTTCCTTAATTTGTCAAAAGCTCATTCCTACTAGGTGGATGCATTTCGTCTGCCCTAGGCTGTAGCTCATTAGCATTCTCCAGATCATTGTGACAGTCCATGTTTTCAAAATCATTGTCAATGTTTTCAGTAGCATCCATATCATCAGGAGGCAGAACAAGCTTCCTATGCTTTCGATAGACATGACGCCTGAAAGGCTCATATATTGTAAAAGATGACTTGCAGTTATTCAGTCCACAGGTGATGCTGAAATTGGGTTCATGGTTGTGAACCAGACCAACATGTTGAACTAGTTTCATTAAGGTGAAGGTTTTTCTTCTACACCTTGTGCATCGATATGGTTGTGGCATTTTTAGCACAGGATATTAAGTACTCGGGTGACAGTTATTGGAAGGGGCTTGCCACCCACCTCAGTAATCTTTGCTATGGCATGCTGCAGGAAGGTCAGTGTATTCTTCATGTAGGGTGGATAAGCCAAGTTGAAAACATAGTAAGCACTGAAGGCTGCAAGTATCCCTTCTTCAACTCCTATTCCCCTGCACACCTCCACACCATCTGCTTTGACAAGGACTTGAACCCTCTTGGAGAAAGCCATTTTCCAGTCAGTTTCTACCAACTGTATGATTGGGTATGGATTATCAGCATCACACTGTGAGAAGAAAAGAAAATGTTAAACATCTATTAGTAAAACAATGCAACATCTGTCACAACTACATAACCAGACCTGTATCAGATTATTACAAAGTGAGAGTTTAACAAATAGTTCCATACCTCTCCCAATGTGATTAAGCTCTCAGCTTTCTCTTTAAAGATGTGGGGCAGCAGAATCAGTGCTGCACGAAAGTCAGAATCTATTGTAAAAATAAATAAAGTACTTTTCAATAATTTAATATTATAAATGGCATGTTTTCTTATTTATTTATTTAAATTTTAAAATAATTAGGCTCAGTAAGGTCCATAAACTGCTGATCAGAGTAGGAGTGGGCAATAAACAAAATTTGGACTATTGTCTCCACTGCTATACACTTGCATGTTACAGTGCGGTGTCTTAAATTAAATCTGATCATCATATAAAGCCATCAAGTCTTTTTTTAGAAAATTTGGACTGAACGGTTTCTTACTGATTAGTTTATGATCGCTTTATGAACTTTTCAAAGCAACAAAGTTGTAGTTGAATGGAAAAGAAAGCTCTCAGATTTAAAATATCTTGTGTTTCGAAAATGAATAACAGTAATAGGGTTTTGAACAATGTGATCAATTGATGACTTTTTTGTGAACTAACACTTTAAAGCAACTGCAGCCTAATAATCTACAGCAATCACACCTAAAAAACTATTACATTTAATTTGTTCCATTTATTTTTAATTTATTCTATTCTATTTATCCAATTTATTTTTCTGTTGTAATTTTTTTGTCTTATAGCTTGTAATTACATATTTAGTTCTTATTTTATTATTTTCTACTTTAGGTTTGAAAATGTTTTACTCTACATTAGACTAGTATTTTTTTATAGACACTTTTTTTTTTTTTTTTTTTAAAGTAGAAGTTCACTTCTAGAACTAAAATTTACAGATGATGTACTCGCCCCCTTGTCATCCAAGATGTTCATGTCTTTCTTCAGTCTTAAAGAAATTATGTTTTTGAGGAAAAACAAGCAAAAATAAATAAGCAAACCTTCTTTCTAGGCTGGAATCATTTAGAGTCCTTTGAAGCTGCATTTAAACTGCATTTTAGAAGTTCAAACGTGCAGGTACCATAGAAGTCCACTATATGGAGAGAAATCCTAAAATGTTTTCCTCAAAAAACTATTTCTTTATGACTGAAGAAAGAAAGACATGAACATCTTGGATGACAAGGGGGTGAGTACGTTATCTGTAAATTTTTGTTCTGGAAGTTAACTTCTCCTTTAATTAAACTTATTTCCTGCGAAAATAACTATATTGTGATGTATTATTATCATAAAATACAATTACTCATATCGTGATACAAGATGTTGGTCATATCACCCACTGCTAGATGACAGTTTCTCATGGAGATGCTGTATGAACACTAAGCACAAATTTTCAACAAATATATTTGCTGAGCACCTATAATTTTAATTAACAAAACTATCAGCTCTAAAAATAAAAGCTCAAATACATCATCACAAAATGTTTTGTCAATACCTGGTAGATCTTCAGCAAGCATCTCTTCTCTTGCTTCTTTGTAGATTTTGGCCAATGGAGCATTTCTTTGAAGCTCAAGCACTTTTGGCACAATACTGGTAAAGCCTTCCTTGAAGCGCTGGCTTAAACTGACAGCTGATGAATCCATCCGGTCAACTTCATCACACAACTGAAAATTGACAAAAAGAGAAATATAATTATTCACATTAACTAAAAAAAAAAATAATAATAAAAACAACAACAAAAAAAAAAAACGTTGCCAACGTTAAACGTTGCCATTTACCTTTAGTAATATCACTGTACAAATATTTCTAAGCTTGAATGCATATATTTGATTATCTGAAGGTTTAGAACAGTGGTTCTCAATTCCAGTCCTGGGGCACCCCCTACTCTGCACATTTTGCATGTTTCACTTATTTACCACACCTGATTGAGATCATCAGCTCATTAGGAGAGAGATCCATGAACTGAACTAACAAGCTGATGATCTCCATCAGGTGTGTTTAATAAGGGAGACATGCAAAAAGCTCAGAGCAGGGGGGACCCCAGGACTGGAATTGAGAACCAGTGGTCTAGAAAATTACAATGTTTTTACAAAAGAGTTAAAAATGTAAATTATCATTTTAGCATACTGTTTGTTTATATCACCATTCAACATTTATTTTAAGCTGAGAGAACTGATTTAAAATCTGTGATATCACTGACCCCTGAGGGTGTTTTTAAGAAAGGGTATTTCTTAAGTGTATCCTCCACAGTCATTCCATCTCTTATCTCCCTTCTTCAGGCATCAGGCATAAAAAAAAATCTATATCAGTCGACCACTAAACATAGGACAAATATAATACAGAATACATGATGTTATACTTAGATTTCTGTAGTCAAAGTTTGTTGATAGGATTCTGCTGGCACTGGTTCTAGTGTTATTGTAACCACCTCCTTCAGCTCGTGTACAAATTTGTTAAACTTGGCCTGTTTTTTAAAGGAGCCTTGAAATAAATATGAGATCATGGTCTCTGTGAGGCCACACTCTATTGTTTCCCCATCCACCTCATTTTCTAAAAGGAAAAAATCGTTTCACTACACTGTCTTTCTGACAGTGTAGTGAAACGATCAAAAAATATATACAATTTAAATACTTTTTATTCTCAAACGCTCGTCTTGTCTTGCTGTCGTTGAACTCTGTGTTTTCTGGCTTAAGACAGTTAGGGTATGTCAAAAAACTCAGACCGTATTTTCTCCCTCAACTTCAAATATCATTTCAAAATCGTCCTACGTCGCTGCAGAAGTACTGACACAGTCTTGCAAAGTGAACAGGCAAAGATCAAACACCCTTAATAAAAAAGGTAAAACAGCGATAGAGGATGATTTTGAAGTTGAGGGAGAACATGAGATTTTGGAAGTTCAAAATCGGGGCACCATATCAGTCCATTATATGAAGAAAAAAGCTGAAATGTTCTCCTTAAAAAACATAATTTCTTTATGACTCAAGAGAGAACGACATGAACATCTTGGATGACAATGGGGTGAGTACATTATATGTGAATCTTTGTTTTGGAAGTGGACTTTTCCTTTAATCACATATAACTGTAGTGCAGTGCTATGAGATGTGTTATGTTAATACTTGGCTAAAAATGTTTATTTCCGTCTAATTTAAACTAAAAGATTGCGCCTGAACATTATCAGGAAGGCTATTTCAAAGTTAAGCAATAAAATACAAAAACACATTTCATATCATTTAAATGGTTAGTTCAGCCAAAAATGAAAATTCTGTCATTAATTCCTCACCCTCATCTCATTCCAAAACCATAAGATCTTTGTTCATCTTCAGAACACAAATTAAGATATTTTTGATGAAATCCGAGAGCTTTCTGACCCTGCATAGACAGCAAGGGTCCTACCACGGTCAAGACACAGAAAGGTAGTAAGGACATCTGTAAAATAGTCCATGTGACATTAGCGTTTCAACCGTACTTTTATGAACCTATAAGAATACTTTTGTGTGCAAAAACAACAACTATATTCAACGATTTCTATTTCTTTTCTTCTGGTACAGTTTGCCGCCATTATGGAGAGTGTAGTGGACATGAAAAAGTTAACGTGTTTTTGTCTCCGTCACGTGTTCGTGGTGGAGAGTCACAGGGTTACGTGGGAATGAGAATATTAATCACCTGTTCAATTAGAGAAGGAGGGAGAGGGGGTGAGCAGGGGTGATGTATTCTTTGTTGATCAACATAATACAATAAATCTTTATGCCATCAGTCTGTGCAATAAAGAAGAACAAAAAAGGGAATTTTTCCCTTACCAACATTGTATACTTGTTGCGTCGCAAATGCAATGAGTTCCTGTTTTAGCCTCTCAGAGGTGTTTGGTAACTACAGAGTACAGACAGTATAACGACTCACGTGTGTAATGCTGCTGACGTAGTACATGCATGTGCTGCGCCTTGTTTACAAGCAGAGGAAAGCACACGCATACATCGTGGTACTCTTGATAATGACAACAGACTGTCCCAGAAGGGAAGAAATCATTTAATAAAGTCATTATTTTTGTTTCCTTGGCACACAAAAAGCATTCTCATAGCTTCATAAAATTACAGTTGAACCACTGATGCCACATGGACTATTTTAACAATGTCTTTACTACCTTTCTGTGTCTTGACCGTGGTGGTACCCTTGCTGTCTATGGAGGGTGAGAAAGCTCTCGGTTTTCATCAAAAATATCTTCATTTCTGTTCAGAAGATGAACGGAGGTCTTGCGGGTTTGGAACGGCATGAGGGTGAGTAATTAATGACAAAACTTTCATTTTTAGGTGACCTCTCCCTTTAAGTAGGAGGAACATTCATTTGGAGTAACTGTAATTTTTCACTACCTTTCAAAAGTTTGTAAATTCATAAACTTTTTTTTACATCTTTGAAAGAAGTCTCTTCTGCTCACCAAGGCTGCATTTATTTGGTCAATAATAAATGTAAAAACAATAATATTGTGTAATATTATTACAATTTAAAGGGGTCATCGAATGGCCATTTTCCACAAGTTGATAAGATTCTTTAGGGTCTTAATGAAAAGTCTCTAATATACTTTGATTAAAAATTCTCAATGGTTTTGTAAAACAACACCCTTTTTACCTTGCCAAAATCAGCTCTGCAAAAATCATCTCATTCTAAGGGGTTGTTCCTTTAAATGCAAATGAGCTCTGCTCACCCGCCCCTCTCTTCTCTCTGTGGAAAGACGGTCTTGTTTACATTAGCCGCATTTAGCTGCTAAACTTCCTAACTACCACGTTATAAGGAAAGGCGATCGGAAAGATTCATAAAAAAACGCTTATACTCACTTCTGCTGTAAGTGAAGCTGGATCATGAATGATTCGCGCGAACATAGACGGATATATGTAGATCGGGAGGCGCATTCCCTTCACAAACAAATGTAATCCACTGCATCTTCAGCGGCTCAGATGTCGGGAGTAAATGACGACCACTATGTTCATTGTTACATCCAGCAACACAACACCTCAATCGCTCAATCGGAGATATTCTTGTCTAACTTACATCCCTGCTCTGGCATCAAAACATGGAAAGTTACTGGACTGTGACAGCTGGTCTGAGGTAAGAGCTCATGTCAATCAACTATCGTGGGAGCGGCATCTGTGGGTGTGACGGCACACCGACAGGCATCTGAGAACGGCTCGATTTGAAAAAGGGGATATTATTTTTACAGATTAATTAAAAACCACTGCATGGATTTTTATCATTATAGGGTAGATTTGTACATAAACTGCCAACACACATTAATGTTCAAACAACATGAAAAAGTGAACTTGGCATCCGATGACCCCTTTAACATAACAGTTTTCTATGCGAATATATTGTGAAATGTAATTTCTGTTATCAATGCTGCATTTTCAGCATCATCACTCCAGGCTTCAGTGTCACATGATCCTTCAGAAATCATTCTAATATGCTGATTTAATGCTCAAGAAACATTTAATTATTATCAATATCAATTGATATCATTATCGAACGTTAGAGCAAACATTTCTGTTTCAAATAAATGCTGTAGTTTTTAAAAGAAATAATTTATCAAAAAATCCTGAAAAATATGAAGCAGCAGAACTGTTTTCAACACTGATAATAATCAGAAATGTTTCTTGAACAGCAAACCAGCATATTTGAATAGGTGTGTTCGACTTGAGCCATGGCTACAAGCGGCGGTCAACGAGTTTAGCCGAGAGAAGTTGGGGACAGAGTTGAAAATGGATATTTCAAGTTGGAGACTCTCTGCTCTTTGTGACTGCACCGGCTGAGTCACCCGTCTGCTCTCAGAGCACTATTGTGGTACTTTGATGCCACACGTGACAAAGACTTGGCGTCAGATTTCGCTCGATCTGTGCAGCGCCTCGTTAAGTCGAACACACCCTATGATTTCTGAAGGATCATGTGACCCTGAAGACTGGAGTAATGATGCTGAAAATGTAGCTTTGCAACACAGGAATAAATGACTCCTCTAAGAATATAAAAATACAAAATTATTTTAAAAATTATATTAATTTCACAATATTACTGTTTAACTGTATTATTAATCAAATACACAAAGTTGTGGCAGGCAGAAAAAGACTTTACCATACCAAAACTTATGAAACGGTAGTGTATGTTTGAGATTTTACTTACTAGTCCAATGGTTTATAGCACTTTGGAGAAGGAGGTTCACTCCGAGTCTGTTGATGTGCAGCAGGCCATCAGCATGGAAAAATCTAGGAACAAAACAAGCAATTTGTCACAGAGACAACAATATTTAGTATGCAGTTGCTGGTTTATTAGAAGGAAATAAGCTAAAGTACAGGTAAAATGCAGAAAATAGAAAGAATATACAGAATATATAATCTACTACAACTAGATAACAGAATCTGTTTTTAGTTTCTTAAAATTACTGTAATAAATAAATATATAACTTTGCAGAAAAAAAAAGAAAAGAATGATGATGCATGGTGATATACAGTGGGTACGGAAAGTATTCAGACCCCCTTAAATTTTTCACTCCTTGTTATATTGCAGCCATTTGCTAAAATCATTTAAGTTCATTTTCTTTCCTCATTAATGTACACACAGCACCCCATATTGACAGAAAAACACAGAATTGTTGACATTTTTGCAGATTTATTAAAAAAGAAAAACTGAAATCACATGGTCCTAAGTATTCAGACCCTTTGCTCAGTATTTAGTAGAAGCACCCTTTTGATCTAATACAGCCATGAGTCTTTTTGGGAAAGATGCAACAAGTTTTTCACACCTGGATTTGGGGATCTTCTGCCATTCCTCCTTGCAGATCCTCTCCAGTTCTGTCAGGTTGGATGGTAAACGTTGGTGGACAGCCATTTTTAGGTCTCTCCAGAGATGCTCAATTGGGTTTAAGTCAGGGCTCCGGCTGGGCCATTCAAGAACAGTCACGGAGTTGTTGTGAAGCCACTCCTTCGTTATTTTAGCTGTGTGCTTAGGGTCATTGTCTTGTTGGAAGGTAAACCTTCGGCCCAGTCTGAGGTCCTGAGCACTCTGGAGAAGGTTTTCGTCCAGGATATCCCTGTACTTGGCCGCATTCATCTTTCCCTCGATTGCAACCAGTCGTCCTGTCCCTGCAGCTGAAAAACACCCCCACAGCATGATGCTGCCACCACCATGCTTCACTGTTGGGACTGTATTGGACAGGTGATGAGCAGTGCCTGGTTTTCTCCACACATACCGCTTAGAATTAAGGCCAAAAAGTTCTATCTTGGTCTCATCAGACCAGAGAATCTTATTTCTCACCATCTTAGAGTCCTTCAGGTGCTTTTTAGCAAACTCCATGCGGGCTTTCATGTGTCTTGCACTGAGGAGAGGCTTCCGTCGGGCCACTCTGCCATAAAGCCCCGACTGGTGGAGGGCTGCAGTGATGGTTGACTTTCTACAACTTTCTCCCATCTCACGACTGCATCTCTGCAGCTCAGCCACAGTGATCTTTGGGTTCTTCTTTACCTCTCTCACCAAGGCTCTTCTCCCCCGATAGCTCAGTTTGGCCGGACGGCCAGCTCTAGGAAGGGTTCTGGTCGTCCCAAACATCTTCCATTTAAGGATTATGGAGGCCACTGTGCTCTTAGGAACCTTAAGTGCAGCAGAATTTTTTTTGTAACCTTGGCCAGATCTGTGCCTTGCCACAATTCTGTCTCTGAGCTCTTCAGGCAGTTCCTTTGACCTCATGATTCTCATTTGCTCTGACATGCACTGTGAGCTGTAAGGTCTTATATAGACAGGTGTGTGGCTTTCCTAATCAAGTCCAATCAGTATAATCAAACACAGCTGGACTCAAATGAAGGTGTAGAACCATCTCAAGGATGATCAGAAGAAATGGACAGCACCTGAGTTAAATATGAGTGTCACAGCAAAGGGTCTGAATACTTAGGACCATGTGATATTTCAGTTTTTCTTTTTTAATAAATCTGTCAATATGGGGTGCTGTGTGTACATTAATGAGGAAAAGAAAATGAACTTAAATGATTTTAGCAAATGGCTGCAATATAACAAAGAGTGAAAAATTTAAGGGGGTCTGAATACTTTCCGTACCCACTGTATGTTGAGGTCTTTATGTGACACACTGAGCTAACATCATAGAGTGCTCATAGAGTGCTCTACTAATGACCGGATGAGTCATAGTTCCATGTTTGAGTTTGATTGAGCAATTAACATTATTATACAGGGTTTCAACTGCTGCACAAAAGAACTCACCAAACCCAAAAACCTGTAAAGAAGAAAATAACAAATTATGTTCCACGGTGTCAAAAGCTTTACGAAAATTTAAGAATAAAATAAAACTAATTTTAATCAATTAAATATGAATAATCTAGTATATCTAAAACCAACCTTATATTATTCGAAATGTACCTGTTTTTCATAAAAAAAAAAGTTTCATCTACAATATATAGATATAATACGTTCTTAATTCTTTTAGCAAATATAGAAGCAATTAATTTATAATCATTATTAAAAGACTAATTGGCCACCAATTATCAATAATGGTCAAATCTTTTTTAGGTTTAGGAATAAGAGTAATTAAACCCTGAGTCATGGTAGATGGGAGGTTGGACTAAAAGAAGAAAAGGGTCTAGTTGCTCAGCAAATAACTTATAAAATTCTGAGGTTAGACTGTCCGTTCCGGGAGACTTATTATTTTTCAAGTTATGAATTGAATTGGTTATTTCTGCTAAACTAATAGGTTGGTCACACATAGCTTTTTCTAAACTATCTATTCTTTTAATCTCTCCCACTGAATTTAAGAAATCATCTGAGGCTTTAGCGTCATATTGTGACGCATATAGTTTACGGTAAAAGGTTGAGTAATATTCTGAAATCTCTTTAGGGTCCTTTGATATTTTATCATTAGAGATATTCTGTTCACCTTCCTCCAACCATCTTTTCCTAGACCTTATAAAGACTCCTTCAGCCTTTTTTATTTTTATTTATTATTATTATTTTTTTTTAAATAGATGTTGTCTAATTTACTTTGTAATTCTGCCATATTTGTTTTATCTATATCTGAAAAGTTATTGGACCCTTTATTTAGGAGTGAGGTAATTCCAAATATAATTTTATCTTCCTGTTCTATATGAAGTTTAGCAAGATGACTGCCAACATGTCTTAAATATTTAGAAGCCTCAAATTTTAGAAGTTCCCAATTAGTGCAATATGATTTTTCTGTATTAGCCTTTTTTAAAAAATGCTTAATGAGGCATCTATTATAAAAATCTATTCTTGATTGCCTGGAAGAATCAGTATTACACCAAGTATATGATTTTTTTTTATTTGGATATTTTTGCCTCCAGATGTCTATTAAGTCATATTTCTCCATAAAGGTTTTTAGTAGCAAGTTACATGGAACTTTCTTTGGTGGCATACGATCTAGCATATTATCTGGAGCAATGTTAAAGTCTCCTCCCATACAAATGATACCAGATGGATATTTGTTTAGACAAAAGACAATTTTGTTTTCAGTCACCTCAAACGGAGCCCTGTTTTCATTTGAAGAATTGTAACCATACATGTTAATCAACTGGTTGCCCAAAAAAATACATTAACAAAAACACGAGCCGTAACAATGCCGGAGCATCATCTGTAGATGTGATCGTAGCTGGTAATCGAAAACTTCAATGAAGCTTGTAAAGTTCGTCGACGATAACCTGGTCCGCAAAAGGGAGCTATGTTCAAAAAAGAAAGTCTGAGCCTTCGTTTTTTTAAATTTATTTTTCAGCATACGCAGGCAAACGGATCTCAGTACCGTTAATGAAGGCGTGTGCGCCCACGTAGTATGCAGCTTTTCCAGCTGCTCGCGCTTCTTCTACCATAGGCCACAGCTTCTTTTGTCTTTCTCCGTCCAGTGCAGTAAGGTCTTCCATTGTCTTTCAAATAAGCCGAAGACTTCGCTGCCTTCCACACAGCATCCCTGACAATGCGTGATGTGAACTGTACTATGACAGCGTGAGGGACAGACTTGCTGCCAATTTGATTCTGCTTTTTCCCCAATCTGTCAACTGAGTCTATAGCAAAGGAGAATTTTGGCT
>JAMKFB010000083.1:0-14919 GCA_036247105.1 Cirrhinus mrigala
TATTTATTATAGAAAACATCCCAGGTTAGGCATGTGACTATGTTTCTCTGAGAAGGAAATGAGACACTGCGTCCTCTAGTGGTCACTATGGGGAGCACCTTCAGTGTGGCTGGTGACAGCCTATGACATCACTACCAGCACGACCACAGTATAAAAGAGCGCCGAGAGAACACATCATCCGCTTCTTCATCTGAAGCGTGCGTCCGAGCCATGGCAAGAAAAGATGATGCAGTGTCTCATTCCCTTCTTAGGGCACCATGATTACATGTGCAACCTGAAATGTGCAACTTGAACTGCGTCCTTCAGTGGCCACTATGAGGAACGAAATACCCACACTGCCATGCTGAGAGGAATGTATGCCAAGCATCAAGGCAAGCACCAAGTACCATCTCTACCGCATAGCCATAGAAGTTGCCCCATGAACGCTTCGGTGGCTGTCAGTGACAATATCCTGCCTATATATATATATATATATATATATATATAGTCTACTCAACTGTACTAATTTGGGAAACCATTAATATGAACTGAAATGTGCTTTTAATGTACTGTCTCTGTATTTTACAAAAAAAAAAAAAAGGTATTTATTTACCACTTGCACTTGAACACTTGAACCCATCTTTTATACACTAATACACTCACGTGTACTACAAGTGGAAATTAAATGCATTTTTTAAATACAGAGATAGTATGTTAAAAACACACTTTAGCTCACATTCATGGCGTCCCAAAATAGCACAGTTGAGTACACTTAAATGATCTTAGGATGATCTTAAGAGGTACTAATGAATAATTTTTAGTATACTTAGTACAAAATTAGTGCGTGAAAAATAAAGCACTTTAAGTAAATTATGGAAGTGTACCTTTTTTTCATCTGGGTCCAGGCGTCTAAGCTTCACCATATTACCAGACCATGGCCTGTCACCTAGGGGGACTTCATACATTAACCCCTAATTCTCCCAGGGAGGCTACAGAAGGCTAAGTCTCTGAAAGCAACAAGTGCAAGGGAAATTGAAAGGAACCAGCAATAACACCTTCCACTGTACTCAAGACTGAGACTTCCTAAAGGATCTTTCTCTCCAGATCCTTTGACCTGGCAGCCATATCTGGCTGCTGCCCAGTCCAGAGGTGGGTAGTCCAGGGCTCAGAAAGTAAAAGTCCTGCCATATGTTTATTTCACCCATGAACTCAGCCAGCTGATTTCACTGACCCTTACCAATATGGATTTTAGAAAGTGCACAAAATGCTCAGCGTGTGCACTTATCATAAACATAGATTTTAAAAGGCATTTAGTGCCATTATAGAGACCATGAAGAGGCCTAGCTACCTGGTATGACTCCATCATCGAGCTCTGGGAAGTGGAGTACTTGCCTTTTTGAGTAAGAGGAGGACTCACATACTCAACCTTGCATACAACACGACTTCTGAGAGCACAACAGGGAGGCAAAAATGGCCTAACAACCTAATATGTTGCCTGTGGAGCTCTGGGTGTGGAATTATTGCCTCTCAATTCAAGAGGAGAAGTCACATGCTCCACCTGAGAATGGCAAGCTCATAGACAACCCTCCTGCAATGAGGGAAGCACTGCCACGCTTAAAAGGGCAGCCTTGACTGCACATGGAGGTCCAGGAGCAGAGTTCTTAGTTCTCAGAGGGCCAACTCACATGCTCCATCTGGGACTGGCAGGCTCACAGATAAACTGTGAGGGGAGCACTGACAAACGTAAAGGCAGCCCACCAAGAAGGCAAAAAGGAAGGCCTACTAACCTGATATTAATGGTCACGGTGTAGCTTAAGTCTCAAGGAGCCCCTCAGGGTGAGACAGGAATAGCTCACCTCATGAGTGCCCTGGCCTGGGTGGCTTCTTGAAGCCAAAGCATCCAGCAAGGCTGTCAGGGAACAGAGCATGGAATATTCCTCGAGTACTGCCGTGCTCAACTTGAAATCAACCCCTTTAAGGAGACACGGAGGACCTCTGAGGTTGCAGCTCTAATCTGGGACCTTGATGACCAAGGAGGCTTCTACAAGATGCCTAGTGACTTGTTGTCAGGGTTCTCCAGTGATGGTATAAATAGGTAGGCCCAATAAGACAGGCCTAACAATACACTATCAAAGGAACCAGGATTCTGTACCAGAGACATACCCATGAGCAGCCCTCTGGAGTGAGGGAGGTACAGTCAGGCTCCTATCCCTTGGGCAGCAGAATGCTCAACTACACCTGCTCATAGGTGAGGAGCATCAGCTCAACCCGGGGGTGCAAGAGCACCAAGAAGGCCATGCAACGCCTACATCTTGGGCTAAAGAAAACTTAATTGGGGACATCTAAAAGACCACAGAGCACAGACCACAGAGGTCCCAAGTAGGGCTTTCATCTCCTGACTTTTGTATATGGCATGTATGTGTATATTCATTATATAAGTGAATATATGAGCAATATCACATGAGTAAACGTGAGATATGGCTGAGATATGGCTCTAAAGAAAACAGCATATGCTGGTAGGTATGTTTTGATTCTGGGATGCTGGTTAGGTAGGTTTTGATGCTGGTTTATGCTGGTCCTTTGCTGGCTTAAGCTGGTCCTTAACTAGATCAAGGACCAGCATAAACCAGCTAAGGACCAGAATTTTCTTTAGTTGGGCTCTTGACCCTTGACTTTATAACTTCAGTTTTTCTCTGGGTGCTGTAACTATGTGTTTCTAAGACACATTTGTTATAGCAAAAACTGGTAGGGAAAATCTGGTCAAATAAATCTGGTTATTCATTGATGATGGTTTAATCATCATATAGTAGCCTGACTCATTGAGCATATCATGAGTATTATAGCTGAATATATTAGCTTTTAGTTAAGATAGTTAGTTTTGGCATGTGTGCTGTTGCTAGCTAGTGGTTAACTGCAAAAAAAAAAATAAAAAATAAATAAATAAATAAAATTTAGGATATTTGACCTTAATTTTACAGTTTTTGTTTGAAAGCTGATTCTGTCATTTACCATTAAAACAAAACAAAACAAAAAAAAAAAAAAAACAGTCTTTAACCATTATTTCCATTAATGGTAAGCATTTGGCACACTGTGCTGCCATGCATTTCACTTTTTTTTTTTTTTTTTTTTACGTTTAATTTTTTTACAGTGTAGAGTATTATGAGAGAGAGATGGACTGAGCAATTGTGATTACCTGCATCTGAAACAGATCTTTTTCTTTAGATCAATCCCATATTCAAGATTAGTTTGAATATCTATCTATTGAATCATCTTGGTCATAACAGTAATATCCTTTCATCTGTTAAGAGTGACTTCTGATGACAGCGCTGCTCAGTGCATTTTGTTATCTGCGTTAAGCTGATGTTGAAATTAAAATAACTTCCGCTTATGACTGTGTTCATTTTCTGCGTTCAAAGACTGCCCATTCGATTTGCCCAAAACAAACCATTACAGTGAAGAAGTACCGCAAGCGGATTGCTACAATTACAAATGGTGAAACGGCTGTTGGAGTTCTGTTGGACTCTAATATTGCACTCTTATTAGCCAATCAGATTCGAGAACCAGAAAGAACTGTTGTATAAAAAAATATTTATTTATGATTTATTTTTATTTTTTTTGCATCTGAAATCAAATGTACTTTCAAAATAATTAATGCAGCTATAAAAAAATCAATCTGCTTGTTTCTTTGCTTTAGGCACGGTGGAGAAATGCAGGTCTGGTCTGACAACACCGGTTCCTGCAGGATTTTATTTGAATGATGTCTGGAAGTCTTTTGTATGCAACACTCGACAGTTCAGTCCTGAACAAATGAGAAATTGTCTTAAAAACAAGATTGTCTACTTGATGGGAGACTCCACCACGAGGCAGTGGTTCGAGTTCTTTGAACAAACAGTGCCGGGCAAGTATGCCTCAGTTTTCAAGATTCAGTTTAAGACTCAATAGCATGAATATATAATATAAATTAAACAAGGTCCCACAAAGGATATGGGCACTTAACTTAAATATGCATATGCTGGATGAAATTACCAAAAACTGGTGCACTTTTCAGGCATACTTGCAAAATGTTGTTATAAAAATGGTTTGTAAAGGTGAAATTGATTTAGAAAAAAAGCTCTTGCAGATAGATACTACTTTAATATTTTGTATCTAATGCAATGAGACCTGAATATAAATCAGTGCAAGCACAGTTCACCCAAAAATGAGAATTTGCTCATCATTGCTTACACTCTTGGTGTTCCAAAGCTGTATAACTATGATTATAATATTAGTTTCATGTATCTTTAGGCATTAAAAGAATGGACCTCCACACTCATCCTGGAGGAGGCCCCCTGATGGCTGTGGAGTTGGAAAATAACATCGTTATTCACTGGAGGGTACATGGTGTTCCTTTGCATTTTGGTAGAGTTATGCCTATTATTGACCTGCATTACATCAGCAATGATATTGATGAAATAGCCGGTGGGCCTCATGCAGTCATTGTCTTCACATATTGTGCTCACCTGGTTTTTCACCCGATAACATTTTACGTGTTCGAAGTGGCCAAAATTCGCCAGTCTGTTGTTGCACTGCTGAGCCGTGCTCCAGATAGCACCGTCATCATCAAGTCTGGAAACACTACAGGACGAAGGGTACATTTGCTCACTTTCCAATCATTTGTTTTATTATTGTATTTGTTGTACAAGAAAAAAAGTTATTTTTGGCAGCCTTTCACATTACAAGTTAAATTAGCAAGCTTTAGGATAAAGGAAGTGCCTCTGCACCTCTTTCTCAATTTCTTTCAACACAGGACAGAGGTGAATAAATGAGAAAAAAAGCATATTAATCCTTTAATACAGATACAAATGGGCAAACCCATTTTTGGGCAAAACCATTGCTTTATTTATACTAGGCAGTTAACTGTCATTTCTTCTTTTCCATGCTAGCAGAGGTATATTATTGTTTGTGCAAGCACACTTGGCAATAAAACTCTTTCTAATTATGATCTGTGTTTTTTTTTTGTTTTTTGTTTTTTTTACAGAGTGTTTTTCAAAGCGATTGGCACATGTTGCAGATGGACAAAGTGATGCGGGAGATGTTCAGCGATATTGATGGAGTCATCTTCTTCGATGTCTGGCAGATGACTTCCTGTCACTATCTACTTGAAAACATTCACCCAGGACCTGTTATCATTGCTAATGAAATCGACATGTTGCTCTCATATGTCTGTCCTAGCTGAGGCCTGTTCAAGTCGATTTGGTACCATACAGCAAATGGGAAACTAACCTTTTCAGGGGAAAGACAACTGTCTGACTCTCTGGCATGCTACAATATTATTTGACTTTATTAACCACTATCAGTACAAAAACTGAAATGAAAGAGGTAAAGTAGCTTAGTAAAGTAACTAAAACAATCAGTGAATGGTTTGCTCTATGAACATAAAAATAAACAAATGTAAAATAATAATAATAATATAACAATAATATTATTAATAATAATAATAATAATAATAATAATAATAGTAATAATAGTAATAATCCACGGAAAATGATTGTTTGTAAAGTTACGTAGCTCCTCCCCTTTTCAGCACTGCGCTCCTTGTCTTCTGTCCAGAGATTTTCTTTCTATAGGGAGATGAGAGGGTCTGTATTACTTACTATTGGAGAAGGCATAACGGCTAAATTGGGTCACGTGTCCCTCAGTAACCAATAACATTACAGCCTTGACGTCACTGAATTTCAGTCAGAGTTGTGCGACACTCAATCGCCGTTTATGGACACCATAGCTGTGCCTCATTTCAGAGGCTGCATCCTCTGGAGGTCGCATTTGAAGGCTGCACACGTCATTAAGAATGTCTTATTTAAGAAAATTAACCATAATAAAATTGACTGTTATTCCTTGCAAGGTGTACAATACTATTTATTTTTTACTTCGCAATTTATCGGTTACTTTTCTTAAAGGAGAAGTCTACTTCCAGAACAACAATTCACAAATAATTTACTCACCCCCTTGTCATACAAGATGTTCAAGTCTTTCTGTCTTCAGTCGTGAAGAAATTATGGTTCGTAGTAGTGATGGGAAGTTCGGATCATTTTACAGACTCGGACCTTTGAGTCTCATTCAGCAAAATGAACAAATCTTTTTTCGAGTCATTTGTTCATTTTAGCAAAATATAATTAAAATGTTACATGTTACTTCCCTAACACATCTACTGCTTACACAAACGTTGATCACACTACAAACAAAACAAAACTCATTTTCATGGATCATGGATTCATTTTTTACCTGGGTCTTTAGTCTATGATTAGCTCACCTCACCTCTTATCTGACAAGTTTTCGGGTTTGAGTCGTTCGTTCATCACGTGACAGCCCCATAAGTTGAACAAACAACTCGGCAGCCTGAACAACTGAACTAATTCCAGTATAGAACATAATAGGATGTTGTGCCTGCACGACTGAACGAATCACTCCCCAAGACGACTCGTTCTTCCCGAGTCGTTCAAAATGAACAAATCGTTCAAGAATGACCCATCACTAATTCGTAGCATTGTGGACGCGTATCCCAGAGCCTGTGCTACATGAGCTTTTGTGCTTAAAAAGTATACACATTTTTTATTTATTTATTTTTTTAATGACAAATTGTTTTGCTAGATAAGAGCCTTCTTCCTTGGCTGGGATCGTTTATAGCCCTTTGAAGCTGCATTTAAACTACATTTTTGAAGTTCAAAATCGGGGCACCAATGTAGTCCATTATATGGAGAAAAATCCTAAAATGCTTCCCTCAAAAACCATAATTTCTTTACGACTGAAGACAGAAAGACATAAACATCTTGGGTGACAAGGGGTGAGTAAATTATTTGTAAACTGTTGTTCTGGAAGTGGACTTCTCCTTTAAATGAGACGTCCCCGATGACGTGTGCAGCTGACCTCCGGAGGATGCAGTCTTCCAAATGAGACGCAGCTCATAGGAATGAATGAGAAGTCTTGTAAGCTGAATCCCACCTGTGGCAAAAATTTGTGAATTGTCAACCACGAAAAAAAAAAATGCAGTTTTATTAAACTCTAAAAATAGTTCAATCCAAAAGTATTGTTTAGTGTAAAACATGCTGAAGATTAGCAGATAGGCTGTGGATTCATTAAATGATAAGGTGTCTCCTCTAAAAAGCTGTTTATTCAGCATAGTAAAGCCTCTGTTCCATTAATATCCATTCAAAGAAAACGGCCGCTGGTCTCCTTTCCCACCTGCCAGACCAGAAGCGTTACCTTTAGCCGTTACGCTTTTTCGGCTAATGGTTGCAGGCTTGCCATCTAGTGGCGCTGTTCTGTCTTCCGTTTGTACTGTATTTCAGCAGCGTGAAGGTAAGGTCGTATGTATTCATGAATGTTTAAAAACGCACCCACAAATGATTTTAAGAGCAACACTGCCTTCAACACTTAAACACCGAAGCAACAAGGCTTCAGAAGACTTTTTCAGAAGACTCGCTAATTGTACCGTTTTATATGGCGTTATCATTTTTGGAGATTTAAAATCACATTTAAGATAGAAAATCATCCTGACATGGTCACCAGCAGGTGCTGCAAAGAGCGCACGTAAATTGCTGCATTTCATCTTCATTGGGACAGACGCGCAAAATGTATGCCGTTTTCATACAAAATTAACCAGTATAAAGAACTGTAGGTCATCAGTTTTGTTTGTGTAGCTCTAAACCTTGCTACACTGCGTTACTAACCAGGACTTGTCACAGCAGTTGCTCTTTTGTTGGTTTGATTGCTTCTATTGTCCTCATTTATAAATTGCTTTAGAAAAAAAAAGTGTCTGCTAAATGACTACATGTAAATATAATACAGTTACATATATGGAACAGTACAAACAACACAGATGCACTTTTATCACAGTACTGTTTTTTTTTTTTTTTTTCCCCCTAATCTCAGTTTAACAAAATAATAGTTTAGATTACATTTTACAAAACAGAAAGTCTAAAGTAGCTGTGAAATGTGTGAGTGAATAGAAATGTACACACAGATTATCTGCTCACCTCTTCCTCCATTAAACAGAAGAACCAGATCCACTGGTTTCACTTGCTTTAAAACACTGAAACTCTTATAAAATCTTATAAAACAAACCGGAACAATGGCACAATGAAAGCACAGTGTTGTCAAATCAAAGGGCAGTCTGATGAAATATTAATGTGAGCTTTAGTTGTAGATCAAGTACAAATGTGAACCTGTCATAAAAAACAAACAAACAAAAAAAAAAAAAAACAGTGAGCTATAGATGTAGATCAGGTACAAAGGTGAAACTGTGAAAAAAAGTCTGATTATAAAGTCTGATTTCACGCCTGTTTGTCCTGGTGTGTGGCATTTTATCTCCATCCACGTCTTTGATCTCTCTCACTTTTTCAGTTCTGAACTTCAAAGTGGTTTTAATAAGAAATCAGTACACTGAACTACATCTGCATTGGAAATTAAATGCTGTTTCAAATGTATTATATAAAGGCCTGTGATATTCCAGTGTTTAGATGTAATGCACAGATATGTCCTGTTCAATGCTAGCAATAATTTTATTATTTTTTTATCTAATAAAACAGAAAATAATTATTTACTATAAACTGTAAAAATAAATAAACAAATAACAATAAATAAAATAACATAATTTAAATAAAATAACTTAAAATAACAGCCAAGTAGTCAATTCAGAGATAATTTTGAAGGGAGTTTTGACTGCAATTCAAAAAAAAATCACAGTTGACTTTGCTTCCGTAATAAATGTTTTATAAACACACATTTACAGCAGCCAGAAGAAAAGAAAAGAAAAGAAAAGAAAAGAAAAGAAAAGTCAAGAGTCAAGAGCCCAACTAAAGCAAATGCTTGTCTCCACAAAGATGACTTCTAACTTTTTTATGTTCAATAAAACATTAACATCTAAACCTCTGTTAATTCTCAATGAGACCTGTAGACATATGACAGAAATAGTCAAGCTGGTTAGTCATGTGTGAAGCTGGCCATGATGTTTGTGAAGTTGTTTATTCAGATCTTGAGAGATTTAATGTCTTCTTGTATCTTCAGTAGATTTCATTTCAAGGCTGTGGCTGAAGTCAGTTGTAGTCTTTCTGTTCCTGCTCCCTTCTCTCTCTTTCTCTGTTTATTATTATTATTATTAATTAATTAATTGTGCTTAAATCCCATTAAAAAAATAAATGTTACTACTGTATTTTTTGTACAATAAAACACTAGAAACCACAGCTGTTTTTTTTTTTTACTGTAAATTTAGGTCCTGATGATGATTTTTGCCACATTAAGTCCCGTAAAACATAAAAAAAAAACATATTTTTGTTCAAATACTGTCAAATACTGGTAACCACAGCAAATTTTAGTCCTGCTGATGTTTATTTGCCATAAATATAAGTTAAATAGACACTCATTGGACCACACACACTCCTTGTTATTTTCCATAGTAATTCATTGGTTCCTTTTGTTCTCCAATGTATAAACAGTGCTTGTGTTCGACTCATGCTCCATCAAGTGTTGTGTGTTATGATGCCAGTGTTTTGTCTGCCTGTGTTTTGGTTCTGTTTCCCTGTGTTTCCGGTTCTTTGTTCACTTTGTCATTTTAATAAACTACCTGCACTTAGGCCCCGTTTACACGAAGGGAAGACGCAAATATTTCCCTGCGGTTTGGCCTCTCATTTACACGAAAACCCCGTTTTTAATCACAGAAAATGATTATTTCTAAAAACTCCGGCCAAAGTGGAGATTTCTGATAACGCCGGTTATGTGTTGCCGTGTCAACTGGGAGAAACGGGGTTTTAGGTCCTCAAACGTCACATTATGCGCCAGAAAGTAGCTAACGTCATGTGAGCGCCCTATTTACAGTTTGTTTGGCTACGGATCAACGTTGATTCTGAGGATTTTGATTGGCTTGCATGGCTTTATTCTTTTCCCTATACTGCCGCCCATAGGTTTGGCATAGTTATTATGGCGCTCAACGGCGTATTTATGCGGGTTGATATAAATGACAAGTTTTTTGAAAACGATGTTGTGTGTACAATGTTATTCCTGAAAACGGAGGGGAGGAAATATTCGTTTCTCTGAATACCCGGCTATGTGTAAATGTGGCCTTAGATCCATGACCCAGCCTGTTTCCCTCAGTTCCCACATATATCACTTAAGAGTTTTGAAATGTGCACCTTTAACATGGAAATTGTGGCAAAAAGGAAAATAAAATAAATTGGATTATTCTCTTAGTGAAATTCCCAGATTGGGTTAGTTGGTTTCATCCATCTCAGAAAAAAAAAAAAAAAAGGACCCTTTTAAAAGTTACAAGTTACAGAAGAATCTTTATTGCCATCATGCAGGTACAGTAAAACTTTAGTTAGCTTCTCCACTGTAAGTAAACAAAATAACTGCATAAGAACAACACTCAAAGCACAAATGCATTCCAAAAAAAAAAAAAAAACAACTTTGACAAACATCTTTGATCCATTTAAAACGTCGACTACCACAACCCTAATCTAACTAACCATATAAAAGAACACATTGTACCACAATGTATATTTCAGATATTAAAATGCCTTCTTAAAATGTAAACGAGCACTTTGTTGGTGTTCTAGAATTTTACTGCTCAACATAAAGCTCTGCTTTGATATTTTTAAAGTTTACAAAAAAACAGTTAAGCTTGAAAAAAACAAAGAGTTACTTAATCAAAAGCATCTAGAGTCACAGACATCAAGAATCTGTATATGAACCCCAACAACGGTGACAATCAACAAAATATTCATCACAAAACAAGCTTTTTGTTAACTGTCACCATTGTTGAGATTCATGTGCTGATTCTTGATGTTTGTGTGAGTCAAAAATCCACTATTCTAAATGCTTTCTATACCATGATTAAAAAAAGTAACTTGGCTGTCATTATATCACAACGCTGTTGTAAAAAGAAAAAAAGCTAACATGTTCAGAGGCAATATCTGTGATGCAATCAGTGAAACAGGTTACTACATGATGAATAGATCATGATCAATGAATAACCAGTTTCCACATGCATTTTTCACTATAAAAATGTGCCTTTGAACCGGACAATTACAGCAATCAGAGAATGACAACATAAAGTCAAGGGTCAGTCAAGCGGAACTAAAGGAAATGCTTATCTCCACAATGGTGACTTTAAACTTTGTACCATAGGTACCATTTAGGTACACTTTAGGTACTAATATACATCTTCAAGAAACTAAAATACAGTCTTAAGATGTAAATAAGGGACAAAGGTATGTCTGTTAAAAATGAACCGCCCCAGTAACAGTAGCCCTTCCCTGGTGCCATATTCCACCACTCATTTTTGTTAGTCATTCTTGTGGTACTTTTCCTTTGCAATAAGGGAATAATTATGTTTACACTTCTGTTACACACCTGTTCTTATGTTCATGTCCACAAAGAATCTTGACTAATCCACATTCCTCTAATGTAGAAATCAAATAAATCCCAGCTAAAGAGCTATTTCTGAGGACAGCTCTGTTTGTTCAACTGCATGTCATATACTTTGTGGGAACGCCTCGTTTTCAGAGCCATACGTCCGTGTTCTTCATTCAAAAGCTGACATAACATAGGAGAACTACAGACTTAGCCATGGTCATGCCATCCACCAGGAAATCAAACGCACCAGGTAATCAGGAGTTTATGGACATTATTACATTTGTCATGTTATGGGTCAATGGCTTCATGCTTTGAAGAATTTGTAAATTGATCATTTTATGTCAGTCTGCAGGTTAAGACAATGTGTATTACTACTGGCTTGTTTTCTTTGGACATCGTTCTGTTTGGTAAGTTTGCAAGACATTTTAAAGCAGATGTTAAACTAATGATAAAATAAAAAAGCCTAACAAAACAATAAAGCTGTGTGGCATTCAAATGCAGAATTTGAATATAAGTACAAATCTGTGTAACTGCTGTAAAGAAGAATTAATAGGTTTTAGCAGGAATCAATTAATTTGTATGTTTCATATTTACACCTGCGTTTGGCTGTTTGAAGCATTTGAGATGTTAATGTTTTGTCCTCAGTTCAGCTTTGAATTTTATATTTTTTTATTTTTTATTTTTTTTTGGGGGGGGGGGGGGGGGGGGGGGGGGGGTGTTAATATACCATAGTCCACTGACCTTAATCTAACGCTCCTGTTTGCGTTGTTTTTGGGTTGGGGTTTCTTGGGTTTTGGTTTGGGGTGGGTCTGCCTGTGTGTGTTCATATAGTTTAGAGGAGAATAATGTTCCTTACAGCATGCTGCTTTACATGTCATCCATCTCCATCTAATCATTCTTTTGGTTTTCGCTCTTGTGATGGCTTTCAGCTTTCTCTTTGGCAAATTGTATAGTTGTGTGGTGTATAGTGATATGACCCAGCACCCAAAATACCAAAACACTTCAACACAGCCTCCACACACTTGACTCATGAGTTGAGCTCCATGAAGGCTTACAAATCTATATAACTTTTGTAGTATTATCCCGAAAGTATGTGTACCTACAATAAACATGAATCATTTGCACATAGAAATAAATGGAATTTGGTGTGAATGATGTCTTGGTCCTCTCTTAGGCTCTATGGGCAATGAATGGTGAGATCCACATAAAACAATTCCAGCCCGTCAGACATAAACCAGTTCCTCGAAGTAACAATTCAGCCATAATATCTGCATCTGACGTGGGAATCAGTGATGAGGAGTGGGGGAGACTACAGAAGGCTCTGGACTGGCCTATTCCAGATCACATCGTTTATCTGAATCAGAGCACAAGTCCAGTCCACTCGTCTTTCTCTATTGTGGGACACAAAGAGAGTTACAAAGTGGGAGAAAATATATCTGTTACTATCACAGCCAGAGACCACAACAAGAACCTGAAACGATATGGAGGAGATTTTTTCAAAGCAAAACTTTTCAATTCAGAGCTAAAGGTGTGTTTATTTTATGATATATTATTTTTAAGATACATATATATATATATATATATATATATATATATATATATATATATATATATATATATATATATATATATATATATATATATATATATATATACATATACAGAAAGAGAGAGAGAGAGAGAGAGAGAGAGAGAGAGAGAGAGAGAGAGAGAGAGAGAGAGATTTGTCAGGTTAACAAGCAATAATTGTTGATTTATTTAGAAAATATTACATATTATGTTTAAGTTTAAAAGCTTTAAGAATGTCTTTACCAACAGACTTCTGCAGTTTTCTGCACTAAACTTATCTTTTCCATTCTTCTTGAAGGCGAGTGTGTATGGGGAGGTTGTGGATCATCGTAATGGGACTTACTCTGTTGATTTTCTTCTGCCCTGGGAAGGTCAGGCACAAGTTTTTGTACGTCTTGAGCACTCCAGTGAGGTTGTGCAGATTATTAAAAAATACAGGGACTCTTCATTCCCACGCAGCCACTTTAATGGCTACTTTGAATCAGGACCCAGTAAAACCAGGATCCGTGAAGTAGTAGAATGTAATCTTAAGTGGGGTGCAGATGGAAGTTGGAGTAAAGGTAACTGCTGCTGTGAGTATAAGGATATAAGAACAGGGACGGTGTGGCAGTGTGAGAGACCGAAGACACTTTCCTGTGACAAACTGGTTTATCACTCAGGCGGACGTTTGGAAAGCCCATTAAATCGTTTTGAGCAGCAGCTTTTTGCAAAGTAATGATTCAAAATGAATTTCAGAATAATTGTAGAATTGTAACACAAACAAAAAATGTACATAATGTCTCTCTCTCTCTCTCTCTGTCTCTCCACAGAAAATTAACAAATGTTGCTATTAGTGGAGACGAACATATCATAAATGTCCTTCCCAACACTGCAGCCACTGGTATGTTTACAAAATGGTCTCTGTACATTTTGACCAATTTATTTCCTGTTTGGAAAATAACTAAATAAATAAATAAATACATTCAAAGAAATAAAATAAATAGATTTTTATGATGGAAAACAAAAAACGCATGTAACCATGGTTCCCTTAGAAGGAAACAAGACACTGCTTCTTCTAGCGGTCATTATGGGGAATGCCTTCAGCATGACCAGTGTCTGAAACAAATGTCTAAACATGGCAATAACACTGGCCGGCGACAGCACTACCGGCAGACGTCACTACCAGCGCGACCACAGTATAAAAGAGCGCAGACACACGCTTCTTTGTCTGAAGCGTGTGTCTGAGGCATGGCAAGAAAAGACAATGAAGTGTCTCGTTCCCTTCCTAGGGAACTTTGATTGCATGTGTAATCTAAGATGTTCCCTTATGAGGGAACTTGAACTGTGTCCTCTCACACGTCCTGATTTTGCTGAGTTAGATGTGTTCCTGGCTCAACATATTTTGTTGACCCTGGAACAACATTTTTATCCAAAAATATAATATTGACCACATCCCTACACCTAAACCTAACCTTACCCATGATCCCTAAAATTAGAGGAAATGATAGATGAATATCACTGATGTACAAGCACTAAACACTGATTGTAAGCCTAAACTTCACAAAAACTATAAACTGTTTTTTTCAAATCTGATTGGTTAATCACCATGTTGTTCCAGGGTCAACAAAGATGTTGACCCAGGAACATGTCGTACTTGGTAAAATCAGGTTCTGCGTGTCCTCTCGTGGTTGCAATACTCATGCTAAGAGGAGTGCATGCCAAGCACCAAGCTGAGCACTAAGTACCAGCTCTACCACCTAGAAGTTGCCCCTTGGATGATTCGAAGACTGTTGGACATCTTCCACGGCCTGCACAGTCACCATATCTGAATATTATAAAGCAGCGCATGACCCTTATCATATTTATTCACATT
Organism: Cirrhinus mrigala; assembly: GCA_036247105.1. Taxonomy (NCBI): domain Eukaryota; kingdom Metazoa; phylum Chordata; class Actinopteri; order Cypriniformes; family Cyprinidae; genus Cirrhinus; species Cirrhinus mrigala. The sequence goes on from JAMKFB010000083.1 coordinate 14,786, forward strand.
TATGGATTTTAGAAAGTGCACAGAATGCTCAGCATGTGCACTTATCATAAACATGGATTTTAGAAAACACTCAGTGCTGTTATGGAGGCCACGAAGAGGCCTAGTGTCCTGGTATGCCGGTCAGACAGGAAACA
>JAMKFB010000083.1:15419-61650 GCA_036247105.1 Cirrhinus mrigala
ATTCTTTGAAGTTAAGATAGAAGAGCGTATGTACTTTACATTGATTGACCTATTCGTTGATATTTCAATATCATGTGCTGTGTTATAGTTTTCTGAATAAAACCAACATTTAAATGTTCGTCTATGAACCAGTAACAAGACACTGCCTTTGAAATTGAGATGAAATACTGTATGTTTCAAAAATGAATGTGTTAACAGATTCAAATTTAATTCCATAGTGTACATCCTGATTTACATTCGATGAAAGATGGCTGTAAATATTGTTCTTTGAACAAGTAACAAGACACACCACCTGGAGTTTACATATCAAACTGTGTGCATTCTAAAATTAATTTATTTAAACTTCTGAATGTCAAATTTGTTTAAAACAAGTTCAGTATTTTCCTGTAGGGGCGGTAAACTGCACAATCTTTGTCATGCTTTACAAGCTTTTTCTCAATGGTTTAATTTCAATAACTTTTTTTGTGCTATAGTTCTGTCAATAAAACATATATTTAAATGTTATTTTATGAACCAGTAATAAGACACACCCCTTAAATTTGAGATTTATTTTCTATACATTTCACAAGTGAAGCATTTAGATGAAATAATTGTGCTTTTTGCTCTGCGTTTTGCACTTTGCAGACGGTCCCTATCCTGCACTATTACATTATAAGGTCTATCAGTTACAATACCTTAAGGCAGATTAAAACAAATAAAACACATTGTGTTCTCTTCTAAATTTGAAAACAATTAGAACACAGTATGTTTCTTGTCATTGTGCTCAATTGTTAAAGAGCTATTGAAGATTTACAAGGCTGAATCTCTGACAAATGTCAAACATCGAACCAACTTTATATCGGTACTTTCCAGTGATATCAAGGTGTAGTATTAACTGGACAAGCCCGCACATCTTGGCCGCCGCACGCTCAATCCAATCTGCATGCTGATCAGCTGACGCGCACCAGAAATACCGGCTTAATACTGAATATTTAACATTATTATATTACTTGCATACATATACTTCGTAGACATCCTTAATCTCTAATGACTCCATTCTGCTGTCTGTTGTTTTGTTGTCCATGTTTCTTTGCCTGCATATGCACTTGTCACATGATGTGGCATCTGCGTTTGGTATCGGGGCATTTTACCGAGTACGAGTACAGGCGCTCAGTAACGGTATCGGTGCATCCCTATTATTTTGCTTAATTTCTTGTATGGCGGTTTGATATAATATGATTATTATGAATGTCTCAGTCTGTGAGGACTTGTTTGTTTGCCTATTTTGTTCTGTTAACATGTTGTTGAAATGCACTATTAAAAAAATAATAAATGAGTGCTGACATTACAGTGTTCTTGCTCTGACATCTGTAGCAAGGCAGATTTTGCTGAGGACATCTGCTGGTCAAACGTGTGTAAATACAAAGAAATTTTGAAACATAAGTTGCAGTACTATAATACAATTTAATAAAAGGGCAAGATACAATATCTTTAAATGCCCTGGAGGCTATAACCTGAGGGAGACATGGAAGGCCTCCAGGGCGGGTCAGACAGTTCGGGATGCCATGGCAGATCAGGGAGCTCAGGAGGCCATGGTGGAGCAGACAGTTCGGAAAGGCATGGCGGGTCAGGGAGTCCAGGAAGCCATGACGGATGCCTGTGCTGAGGATGAGAGAGGGGCTTTGGAGGACTTGGGGAAGTGCAGGAGAAAGAGAGGGAACATGCTCATTGGATATCCATGTGGAGGGTACTGGCTTGTGGTGAGTGGGAGCAACCACATGCTTCTGGATGGGAGGAGGATTAGGATCCTCCACAGCAACAAACAACTCGGAATTACTTCACTGATCAAGGACATAATTAATAAAATCCACTACGGGTCTGCGGCAATCGTCAGGAGTCAGAACTCGGCACAAATAATCATCTTTTAGTCCCTTCCGGAAGCATGCATTGATCATGGGATCGCTCCATCTCACCTGGTAGAACATGCTCAGGAATTCCTCCACATATTCCTCCAATGATCATCCCCCCTGCTGAATGTCCAGGAGATAGTCCTCAGCCCAGTTCATGTTTTTGGTTGTGCGTTCTGTAACATGTAGCCTTGGACGAAGCGCACAGCGATGGAGAAATCCAAAATAGATCTTCAATTTATATCCAATGCAGGAGACAACTAAAACAACCTCAAAATACATAAACATCAACACAAGACAGAAGAACAGAGAAAAAACCCAGAACTTATAAAGACTGGAACATAATCAATGGAAACAGAAACAGGTGTGAAGCTAATTAACAATCAAACTAAACAAGAACAGGAAAATGACCAAATATGGAAACAGGAACTAAGGCTGGGGGTAAAACACGGAACACAAAGTCCAGATTCCTGACACATACTAAATCATATGGTATTTGTATGGCTTAATACAGCAACTTCAACACACACTTCAATGGTTGTACCCTTTTATATCAATTCATGATATAATTTCATCAGTACCTAAATAAAATAATTCTCAGATCACTTCAGTAACACATAAAACTTGGCATTGTGTACAGCAATTGTTGGCTCTTTTGACAAATTGCTTGTAATTCAACATTTGTACACTAAGTCACTCTGGATAAAACCAATTGCTAAATTTATTTCTGTAAATCAAGACACTACTGTCAATTATTCAGGGCTCCACCCACAGAGAGACAGAAAAAGGCCGGAAAATGTTTTGCCACGTGTCCCAAACACTACTGCCAGTCATCCTGAAAGAAAGAAAGTACATAGTACATTAATAAATAATACACTTCAAATCTCTAATCGGTACAAAAGGACTTGAATTATATGCTGTGCACCATAGTCAGAAGATATTTGATATCAAGAGTGAAAACACTTACGGTTACATTGTTATACACAGGTTCAGTCGACTCAGCATCATAGTCTTTAAGTCTGTCATCCTGAGGTCCGGAACGATTCATCTTTGCCATTAAAGAAAAAAACAGAATACAGAAAACGGAATCAAAAATTGACCAACGGTTGATAATTATAATGATATAATAACCATATTAGCGTCCACACCAATGGAATAACTATAATGGTAACTTACCATTATATTCTCATACAAAGGTTCAGTCATCTCAACATCAGATTCTTTATCTCTATTTTCATCAGGTCTGGAATAATCTGTCTTTGACTTTGAAGAAACAGAGACATAACATTAACCATAGCAATATTGGAGTCTCAAACACTGTAGCGCCACCAAAAGCTCGAATTTGCACTCATGTTATTGCAAATGACTATTGAACCGTTAAGTTTAGAAGCAAATTTCTTCCTCTGATTCCTTGGCTCATGCTGAGTCAATATTAAAGTTTTTATGTGTCAAGATATTTCACAATTTTGAATCATTCAAAAAACCTGCTTTTTCAAACACGTCCTACAAGATTAATCTGCATTTATCTTATTTGTTTATTTATTTATTGGCTCAGGTCATCTTAATACTGTGCTGGTAAAAACGTACAGAATTCAAGTTGATTAGTCAAACCGTGCTCAAATAATGCATGAACAAATTTGACGTAGAACACAGCAAAATAGACATGAGGCTATATCTCTGTGGTGTAATAGCAATTTTGGGTTTCGGCTATTTAGAATTTTGTTGTAAAAGGCCATATTTTAATATAGGTATGGATGTAAGGTATGGACGTATCATCATTCCCTAAAGGAACTCAAACATTAAAAAAAAAAATGTAATGAAATAAAATAAAATAACTTTTGATTTGTTTTGCGTATTGTCATGAGGCTGGTCTTTAAATATTCTTTGGATCAAGGTAAGGACATTGACACCAATTATGCAAAAAACTTACTGGCTGCCATTTGATTTTATTTGAAAACCTACTTTTTCAAACATTTCTTATAGACTGATTTTCACAGAATTCAACTCAGATCACCTTTAGACCATGCGGCCAAAAAGTTACTGATTTCATATCTGCATTTGAGGCTTTATCTCTGCAAACCTTTGATATATTGGCAATTTTTTATGTGCCATTGTCACCTCACACTGACCACACCACATCAGTTTGGAAACAGTGCCACCTATTGGTCAAAAATGATAAACCTGTGAATCATATAATTAGTGATTATATTTGTCTTTTTGACTAAAACCATCTTAAAATGACTGTAATTGCTTATTGTAGCAGAATGATGCTTCATTCCATGTTTGCTCCTTATTTTGCCTCTGCTTGCAGCTATATTTTACTTTGATTTTCTGTGTGATTTTAAATCCAGCCCTCACTGGGTTCATGATTTTGGCTTCAACAAATTACACAGCGTATATAAGCAACAAGTTTCAACTTTAATATTTTGTTCATTGAGATCGAATGTGTGGTTTAAGCAATGCAGTTTATTAACTGATGTGACTATTGCCAATTGAACTCATTTTGCTCACCTGAGTTTCAGGTTTGTCTTTTCTCTTTTTCATCATGCATCTCCTTAAAAGCAGCAGATGTGTTACATAGAAGAGTATAGAATTAGTATGTTGTATTAGAACAATATTGGATTCAAATGCATTTCTATAATGGGGTAATATTTTATTGGCCTGCCTTGTGGAGCATTATTCACATTTAAATAAATAGAGGTTGAGTATCTGTAAACAAATACTAAATACATCTTACCAAATCAGCAACATTGTGATGATAACTGCAGCTCCACAAACCACTCCAGTGGATATGTATATTATCACCAGATGTCCTACAACAGACACAAATGTGTAAAATATCTGAACAGTTTCATTTACTTCACTTTCAGCTGCTCTACCTTTAACAGTGACAGTAACAGCATCTGATCTCTGAGATCCATGTTGATTGTGAGCCTCACAGTAGAAGCGTCCACTCTGTAGTGCACTGAAACTCTGTCCAGATCCAACAGATGAGGATTCATCCTCCTTAAACCAGCTGAAGTTCAGAGCAGGTGGGTTTGAATCACTGCTGCAGATCAGAGTCACTGAATCACCTTCCACTATTTCAGCAGATCCAGTTATGGACACTGAGACATTCCTGGGTGGGTCTAAAATCAAAGAAACAAACAAAAATATTATATAATTAACAATCATTAAAACTGACGGATGTTTAGAGGATTTTATGTCACAGTTACTGAACCATCATTATGAGTAACAACATCAGAGTCTTTCTCTCCATGTTCATTGATGGACTTGCACTTGTATTCTCCACTGTGATCAGAGCTGATCTTTGAGATGCTGTAGATTCTTCTAGATGCTACAAACGTTTCTTCGTTAAACCAGCTGATCTCTGCAGGGGGGTTTGAATCACTGCTGAATCACCTTTCACTATTTCACCAGATGGACTGATGGGCAATACTCCTTGGTGCATCTAAAGAGGACTGAAATGTGTTATTAAAAAGAACTAAGGAATCTGTACTCACATGTGACATTGAGATGAACAGCAGGAGAGATGTAAGTGTGTCCATGTAGAGCACAGCTATATCTGCCTGCATCCTCTCTTCTGACTGACTGCAGCAGGAGTTCATTGTTTCTGTCTCTTCTCTCAGTTAATGGCTGTGAGTTTCTGTACCAGATGAATGTTGCTCTGTCAGTCAGAGTGCAGCTGCTTTTACATGTCAGACGGACTGAATCTCCCTCTGTCACTCTCTCAGGAGACTCCACCTGAAGATCTGAACACAACACACACATTATATCTAGTGCTGCTGTCACACACTCATTATTATTCAACATAATGCAGAGAAGAAGAGTGAAACCTCATGAGGGTCACCTGTAACAGTAAGACTCACTCCAGGATAACCGGTCCATCGTCCTACTGTTACGTTTGTAATGAATCTAAAACAGTATATGCGTGAATCTTTCGGTGTCACATGATTCAGTCTGATGGTGCAGTTCTGCTGTTTATCTCCCAGATACTGAAGCCTCTGACTGTATTCAGGATCCTCATACAGATCTTGATGTTTTTCACCCACTCTTAAAGTCCTGGGGTTTTTGGTCCAGTACACTTTTATGATCTGATATCCAGTAGGGTATGTATAAGTGCAGCTCATTATCACTGATGAGTTCTTTAGTGCACAGATGTGTGAATGACTGTATCTCACACCCCAGTCAGCACTAGAAAGCCCTGAAACACAGAATTCATAGTGAACAAAATAGCAGCAGCTTGTGCATCATGGAAGTTGGTGGGGAAAATGCATGCAAAATCTTCAGTGTTTCTGAAGTGTTGCAGTCACTTACTGTGAATCATGAACAGAAAGATCAGAGGAAGAGGAAGAGTCATTCTGACTGACATCAGATTAGCAACACCTACAACAAATGAACGGTGGCTTATTTCAGCTGTCGTGAAGCAATTTTATTTACAGAAGCTTTGCTTTGCAGACCATTCTAAAGTTGTCTTTATCTGTAATTTTATACGACAATATAAACATGACTGTCAGTCTAGATGCTAATGTTTGTGGAGGTTCAGTCAGTCTCAGTGTAAGTGGTTTAGAAACACTCTGCAGTTAAGCTATATTAAGCATGCAAGAACCTTTTCTTCCTCTTCCTGTCCAGTGCAAATCAAGAGAGTTGAGAATAAAAGTAAAATAAAGACTGAGAGAGAATAAAATGCCAGCATTTCTTTGCCTTATACACAAGATAAAAACATACACACATATGTTTCTCTATTCACTGGTCTGCATCAACATTTGCAATTATTCTCTTAGACCAACATAGCATGACAGTGTATGCAACCACTCTAAAATAAAAGCTGCATAGATAAATAAATAAACAAATAAATAAATAAGATTTAATCACATTTGACATTAAAACAAATGTCTTACTTGCTAAAGATCAGCTTGAATTGTAAATGCTGGTTTATGCTGTTTGGGGTGAATGTCTTACTTAAAGACAAAGAGAGTTTTAACAGCAGCTGTGTTCACTTCCTGAGCTGCCAGAGAATCATATATTAGTCAAAAGCACATTATTTTTAATCCCCTGCTTTCACAAACAAGGCTTAAGGCTAGTCGCAGACTAAAACACACATTTCAGCTGTCTCAGCTGAAAATAACTTGCATTGACAAATCTTAAAATATGTCAGTGCCATTGTTTTGTCTCAAGATGCACACCAGTAATGTTCATTTCTAAGGCATTTTTATAAAAGCTGCTTAAATATCCTAATTTGCCTAGTCTTGTGAAACCAGGCCAATATCTATCATTTATCTGTAGAATCAGACCAAACTGTGTAGATTTATATTTACATACACATATGTAGCTATATTGGAAAACTATTCATATCCCTTTTTATTTTGTTCACATTTTGTTATGTTGCAGATGTTAAGCTGCTTTAAATAAATGCTTCATTTAAATGAGTATGATTTGAGCCCTGAGGTTAAAAAAAAGAAAAACTTCCAGAGCTCAGAGACAGAATTGTGCCAAGGCACAGTTTGGAACAACTAGGATTTTTCCTAGAGCTGGCCTCCTGGCCAAACTGAGCAAATGATGGAGAAGAGCCTTGGTTTTGACGCTGAGAGAGGGATGTAATGTGCTCAGAAGTGGTTGAAAGTGGACAGATTAAAATGCCAGGTGTAAATGACTATGTGTCTCCATTGTCCACTTTTGATCCAATCGACCAAAATGCATCTTAACACCGAGTGTAAACAGGGCCCAAGAAGCCCTGTTCAAATATGCAGGTGATCATATATGCAGATGGGAGAAAGCTACAGAAGAACAAACATCACTGCAACACTCCACTAATCCAATCTTTATGGCGGTGTGACCAAACTCAATCCACTCCTCAGTGAAGACGCATAAAAACGCACTTGGAACTTGCAACAGAGCACCTAAAGAACTCTCAGATTGTGAGAAACAAGATTCTCTGGTCTCATGAATCTCAATTCCAAGCATCATGTTTGGAGGAAACCAAGCACTGCTCATTACCTGCACAGTAGCATCCCAAAAGTAAAGTGTGGTGGTAGCAGCTTCATGCTGTGGGCTGTTTTTCAGCAGCAGGGATTGAGGGACTCGTCAGAGTAGAAGGAAAGCTCAATACAGCAAAATATAGAGGCAGTCTTAATGAAAACCTAGTCTAGGGCATTCAGAACCTCAGACTGGGCAGAAGGTTCACCTTCCAACAGGGCTCTAAGCCAGTGGTGTAGCGCAGGGTATACGCAGCTACACAGTGCATACCCGCTTCTTTATCAGTCGGCTTTGCGTATACCCACTTTTAAATCCACTCTGATGCGTATCATTCACTAGTGTCTTGCAAAAATCAAAGCCAAAATCATGACAGTCCACCACATGAATAGCTAATCCAATAATGCAAATATTCCCTAAATACACATTAAAGACACTGATGTGGTCAGGACCGTGGCGCCAGCTTCCTTTGAAATATGCTTGCAGCCGCGCCCGCTCCGTCCGGCATCCCAGTCAGAGAGGATGCAGACAGTGACAGAAATACCGCCTGTTCATGTGCAGCATGTCAGAGGAGGTGCACAGAGTGGTAAAATAATAATTAGTTATTGATTACTAGTTTGAGCATTACAACATTGTACATTATAATGAAAACAATACCTTAAATAAATTAAGAGTATACCCACTTCTCCAGGCACCACTACAGTACTGCTCTAAGCACACAGCAAAAGTGGCTTATAGACAACTCTGTGAATGTCCTTGAGTGGCCCAGCCACAACCTGGGCTTGAACCCAATCAAACATTTCTGGAGAAACTGAAAATGTCTGTCAGCCCCCATCCAACCTGACAGAACTTGAGAGAACAATGGTAGATAATTGCCAAATACAGATGTGCAAAACTTGCCGTATCATACCCACAAAGACTTGAGGCTGTAAGGTGCTTCAGTTAACTACTGTGCTAATGATGGTATGAATACTTTCAGTTTTTTTTTAATTTTAATAAATTTTCAAAGTTGTTAAAAAATCAGATTTTTGCTTTGTCATTATGGTGTATGGAATGTAGAATGATGTGGAGAAAAAAAAAAGTTATTTAATGCAGTTTAGCATAAGGTTGCAATATAAAATGAAAGAAAAAAAAAATGAAGGGGTATAAATACTTTCGCAAGGCACTTTACACTCTGTACCCCGTCACCAACATACAAAACCACTTGACCTTAAACCTTATAGTTAGTGAGAAAGTTCCTGTATGACATATTGCCCAATTTCTTCTACACCACAAACACACAATAGGGATGTGATGATAGTGAAATGTAAAGAAAGATAATAAAAGTAGCTCTTACCTGTTTCACCAGCACTCATGAACAGTGACAGCACTACAAATGATCAGGATGAAACCAGCACTGTGGTTTTCACACACTGAAGGACACGCTGATGTGATGCATGTACCTTGTATTTTAATTTGTGCTATGACACTTCGCCTAGTGCGAAAAGTGTTAACAAGGCCATCATCACAGTGTTGTTAACATACTAAAGGCATACAGCAGAAGTTAAACTCTGAGAAAATTTATATCAGTACATATATTATTTTTCAAACATATATGCGTTATGTTCTCAATGAACCAAGCAAATCATTGCTTAATTGTGCATTTGATCATTTTTGACTAATAAATAGCAATTTGGCAAGAAAATAAACAGCAACAACTTTGAAACATGCAGATGAAGCAGAAGCACTAGGACATTACAGCTACTTCCTCCGAATGTCTAAATCCTTATTAGGTCTTATAAGAATCTTCTTCTAAAACTCTACATATGGTCATAAATAGTTTTACCTCTAGTGAAAAAAGTGTAAAAAAAAAAAAAATCACACTAGCGTCATCTTTTGATCACATGACCCTCGTAAGAGGCAAGGCTGCCAACTCTCATGAAGTTGACACACGGCCATTTTCTAATGCTGTGAAAAACACTCTCAAACTAAAGCAAGAACACAGATAACATCATATTGTCAAACCAGATTTGGTAATTAAGCAGATAAACTCAGCTTTTGGTTTCAAAAATATACTATCCAAGAAAAGCTGATTAATGTTTAACATCTACACTATTGTTATTTTGTGATAACTATGTATATGTCCCTAACAGGGTGGAATACTTTCAGAGCCAATGGGCCTCATTTATCAGTCTAACATAGAAACGAGCACAGATCTGAGTGCACAAATCAACTTACGACAGAGTTCACGTGTGATTTCGGCTGAAAACAATCGTCATTTAAATATCACGCCCCTAAAAACACCCCGGTTTAGAAGTCTTACCCCTAGAGTTTACGACACAGAGAAACAAAACCCGGCCAAAAAGAGGACGTAAACTCATGAAAGACAAATTGATCTTACTCTAAAAACACCCTTTCACCTTAGGCTATATTTGTAAACAATGGCATTAATTTATACAGTATGTACGTTAAAGGTGCAATAGGTGATTGTCTTCAGAAACATTTTTTGTTATGCTGGTTGAACGTTCTAAATGTATTTCTATATATTTATATATTCTGTGGAAGGCATAAGACCAATAAATATTTGTCCAATCAAAACTCTCGGTTCGAGCGTTTTGAGTGGTTTTCCTATCTGCCTGTCAAATATGTATTTGCATACCTCTGCACACCCTTTTCGCGCAGACAGGATATGTCATCAGCGCGTTCATGAACACTTTGCAGACAGAGCGCGAATGATAGACAAACATCGACAACCTGATCTTTCGTCCTGGTATTGTAATACTTTTACTAACTGTACTATTAAGTATTTTCACAGTTAATGACGTGATGTTGTAACGGCCACTAGAGCATTTACGGTAGTTCTGTGGCAGACTGACAACTGTGCATGTGCTTAACGTGTGTCTGTAGGTTCTGGAAAGGTGAAGAGATGACTCGCTCTACCGACATCTGTCTCTCTTTATTTCATTTATTGCCTTTCTGTTTGTGACCTGAGATGAATGCATACTTGTGTACATTTTTCTGAATGTGTCGACACGTGAGAAGTTTTATTAAACTCTGGGAAAATACGCCATCTTCTCATCGCCTATGCATTATTAGCACCACACAGTTTTCCTATTCTGGGCTGTTGAACATTTCAGCTCTGTGTTACAATGTATTGTAGTAATGCTGTCTCTGGTCGTCTAGTCTGTGTGCGTTCATGTATTCGGGAGGCATGGCTTTGGACAGCGATTTGCAGGGAGTTCGGTGTTCGCTTTCAGTGCTATCAGGCTAAAGTTAGCCTTTTCCAAGATCTTCTATCCACAAGTTTCCTACGCCCCATGAGGTCTTGCGTCAAAAGTGGGAGCGTCTTCCGGTTCGTAGTAAACAAGCGGGATGTGACACTCATTCATTCAACAGTTGACAGTAGTGATGGGCAATTGAAGCCTCGTGAAGCACTGACATTTTCCTCTGACTGTTTCGGGGAAAGATTCAAAGCTTCGAGTGTGTCGAAAACAGCACGATCTGGTGGTTAGTAATAACCCATTAAACTGTGGCATTAAATGCTAGTATGAATATGATGTAATAGATGAATAATGTACACATTAAGTGCATATGGCAAATATTTAATTTTCCTGAAATAATTTGTATTTTTCATATTACTTCCACATAGCAATTGGTATCTGGCCCAGTTCTGGGCCAAGCAAGCAGTCATACTTGGCCCAAATGCAGCAAAGAATTACGGCCCTTGAGTGGCCCAGATCTGGACTACAGGCATGAGTCACACATGAGCCATAAGTGGCCCAAATCTCAGCCAAATAGTAACTTATAACCAGCCCTGAACTGGGCCAGAACAAATTTTATTAGTGCTACGCAAGCAACCATTGAATCAATTTTAAAAGTAGTTGATTTGTCAATGTTAATCACAATGAATTAATATAACTTTTGCTCCCTCTATTAATGTTGAAAAAATTTTAAACTTTCAACAAACCACCATTGTTGAGATCAGTGTTTGCTTTAGTTGGGCCTTTGTTATAATGGCTGATTATAAGTTTCTATTTGGCTGAGATTTGTGTCAATTGTGGCTCATGTGTGGTTTATATCTGTAGTTTAGGTCTGGGCGATTGAAGGGCTATAATTCTTTGTTACACTGAGGCAGAGTGTAACTGTTTAATTGGCCTAGAACTGAGCCAGATGTCAATTGCTGTGTGGGTTGTATGACAGAGTATTTTAAAATATAAATAAATAAGTAAGATCTGGGAGAGAAAATCAAGGCTTTGTTTGTCACAGATTTTGTGATTTCTACATTAATAACATGAGCCTCGAATCGAGGCTTCATCTGGCACACCTCTTAACACAAGCTCCGATGCCTCGGTTCAAATGTCACATCACTAGTAGTTGAAAGCATTCAAGATTTAGCAATCCAAACTTGCTAATGATGTGGGAGCACAGCTTCCAATGGCACATGTTATCCCTGAGCACAGTAAGGACATCTCTCATAAAGGTTTGCAACTTTACGAGGTAAACAATGATCTGAAAAAGCACACAAAATAGCATCGGTATACTACTACTGCCGCCTTACCAGAAGTTGTACCCACGTTCTTTTTTACAGTAGCGCCCCTCGGAAACAGGTGGATGGAGTATTGGAACGTGACGTCAGCAACGCACGGAACTCTGGGACTTTCGGACACGGACACTACAGTCTACACTGGGTAATAGTGGAGGTAGATTGTATATTATACAGTTAAAAATACATTAGAATGGAGAACGCTTGCTGTGACATGAACTGCCATATCTGTTGTCATGACCGGAGTGGAGAACGAATCTAAAATGAAGCGCAATTTTATGCTTTTCAGCCAACATGGCGAATGCAGCTCAATGAAAATAAACGACTTCAAAATCTGGCTTTGTCATTTGTATTTATTATTAATTACAGATTCAAAATTTCCGGTCCATCTGAATTTGTAAGTGCTCACACTATGAATAACACGTTTGGAAAAGTAATTTAATCTGTGATATGACTCGTTGTGATCACTGTCATCGTTCATAAAGCAACTCATCTGATTTACTATTCAGCAGCTCTTTGTAAGAAATCGTGTATTTGTTCAATTGAAGTCCAGTAAAACTTATTGCACTTCATCCCTTAATAAAATTAGGGCGATATGATATGATTAAATACATCAGCGTTTACTTTACTTAGGGATATGCATGGGTCATTTTTACACACAGACTAAACTCACTAGAGAAGCGTGACATAATATACCTCTGTAAATAAATGAGGCGTGAGGCGCCTGCGCGATCAGTTACATTTAATAAAGTAACAATATAAAGAAAACAAATAAAATGCATTAAGAGTTTCACAAAAACGTTGTGAAACCTACAGGCCTATAGCCTACTTGTCGCAGTTTTTTTTTTAGTCTGTTAATTATTTAAGAGAAATATATTTCATGTATGCTAGCCCTATTAATTTTATTTCTTTTAGAATTTCTGTTTTTCTCCGTTCACCGAAGTGTGGCAGGTGGGTGATACGACGATGTGTGAATCCTCATGGTCTGTTTATGCTGCTGTTTGCGCATTTAAATGATGCCCTAAAAGAATAATAATTAAAAAAAAAAAAAACTTTGTTTGTCGGCCAGGAAAATAATCTAAATTAACAAAATGTTGTCATTATAAAATTCTCAGAAATTCTCTATGCTGCACGCAAATTCAGGCTAACTCACAAACTCAGCTCAGACCTGACGTGAAATTTGATCGCAGCCACCACTCACATCCATATTGATAAATTCTTATTCTTAATTTTGCTTAAAAACGACCGTACACCCAGTCCCTGAGCTTGGCCATTATTCCTAGACTTAAACATGTCACTCTTTTGGTAGAATGCTAAAAACATGAAAAATGTGTATCTTTTTTTTTTTTTTTTTTTTTTTTTTTTTTAACAAAAACATATGAAGCCCAAATGTTGGATACCAGGAATGACTCAAAAAACAAAGTGTAGACACTATGTAAACAAGAGACTCACTGTAGGTCTAGCGAGCTTCATTGATTATTAAATACAAGATTAGATCTTTCATGGTTATATTAGTTTGTTGTAAAATAAGTGTCACGCCCAAGGACTGTTATGTGTGTTTTGTTTTGTATTTCACGTGTCCCATGTGCTCCTTGTTGCCGTTTTCCCTCCTGTTTCCTTATGCCCATATTTGGTTTTCCTGTCCTATTAAGTTCCCATTGATTTCAGCTGTGTCACCCCAATTTTCTCATTTTCTCCTGGTTACTTAAAGGTGCGTTCACGCCATATCGGAATTCCCGTAATTATGAGATTCCAACTTGTAAAAAGCGTTCATGTCCTCGTAGAACTCGTAATTACAACTTGTGAACTGGGAGTCTTCTGAGAGCTACCACTTGTACCACATGACCGCTGCACCACCTGACCAACATAGGTTCTGTTTAGGTGTTGATAGTGTTGCCATAGAAAAGCATAATTCCGAGTCTGAGGACGTGAACAGCTCCGAGTAGAACGTCACATGTTGTCATCTCGAAATTACGGTAATTATGATATGACGTGAACGCAGCATAAGCCCTGTGTTTTTGAGCGTCCAGTCTTAATGTCTATATCCCCTGTGTCAATTTGTATTCCTTTTGGGTTCATTCATTAAAGTCCAGACCAAATTACAAGATGATCTGGGCTGAGGACTACCTCCTGGAGATCCAGAAGAATGAATAACCATTGGAGGAGTATGTGGAGGAGTTCCTGAACATGATCGATCTGGTGAGATGGAGCGATTCCATGATCAATGCGTGCTTCTGGATGGGACTCCTGACGATTGCGGCAGGCTCGTAGTGGATTTTATAAATTATGTCCTTGATTTAAGTGGTTCCAAGTTCTTTGTTGATGTGGAGGATAGTCATCCTCCTCCCATCCAGAAGCATACGGTATAGGGATCCAGCCATAGTGGCTGGGCTGAGGGTCGAGGCCATGGAGGCTTTTCTGCCATGGCTCACTGTGCTACCCGCTCCGGCATGGGACCTGGATCCGGTACCGCTTGGAGGCGTCCCGTCCCATCTAAGACTGTCCTGAGGGACCTCCAAGGCACCCACCCTTCCACTCCTTGTTGTTATGTGGTGCGAGGTTACACCTTCCGGAGGGGGTTGTGATGTCACGCCCAAGGACTGTTGTGTGTTTTGTATTTCACCTGTCCCATGTGCTTCTTGTCCTCATTTTCTCTCTTGTTTCCTTATGCCCATATTTGGTTTTCCTGTTCCTGTCCCATTAAGTTCCCATTGATATCAGCTGTGTCTCCCCAATTTCCTTGTTTTCTCCTGGTTACTTAAGCCCTGTGTTTTTGAGTGTCTAGCGTCCAGTCTTAATGTCTATATCCCTTGTGTCAATTTGTATTCCTTTTTGTTTTCATTAAAGTCTGTTTTAAGTTATACCTGCTTCTCCTCGTTTCCCTGCCTGCAAGCGTGACAGAAAGATTGTTCATGTTAACTGAATATGTATGTTTTATTATTTATATACTCAGATTATCTATGTGATTCATATCTTATAGTATCTATAGGGGGCATTGGTAAAAACATCTGTATACTGGATATTTTAATTAGTTCCAGCTTCATGTTCCAAAATGCACATTTTGTTTGTTTTTAACGGACAAAATGAAAAGAGACCTGCCTTGTGTAATTATCTACCAATCAGTGCATTAGTTCTCTTGTTGCCAGGCAGAACTGCTTGCACAGCCAACCACATTATATACAGACCAGAGTTGCTTTAATAAATTAAGATCTTGATTTGACAATTCTTGAAATCTTAAATGTACGTGTTTTGTAGGCAACGTAACACGTTTGTATGTGTTACATAAACTGAGGTTTTTGATTCATGGGCCTAAAATGTAAACTTTGAAGTAATGTTCAGACAAGATTACATACTTGTAAAAACAATGTTTGGGTTTACAGTGAAGCGATACGCTTATCAAGTCCAATGTATGTTTGTTTTGTGATGCCATAGGTGAACAGTCTAGGTCCTGGATCCTGTTTCTGCAGGATTTGGCACAATTAAGCCCTGGCTGATAACAGTCAGGACACATCCCATTCTCAAAACCTGTGGCAGTCCCATAAAAAAAATACTTTGAGCTGATAAAACAACTGAAAATTCTGCCTCTACTGGAGCAAACCTGTTTGACTGTCTTGGTCGGTGTTAACTTCTTAGAGTTGTTTTGTTTTTTTTTTTTGTTGTTGTTGCAATCAATTTTTTTCAAGTGGTAAACTTTGAAAACTCTAATCTCACCCCAGATCAGCACAAACACACTTCTTTCAAACATTTCAGTGTGTTTTCAGTTACGTTAGTGTAATGCAGGGTTCGTCAATCTTGCATGACTCACACTTAAAGAAAAAAATGATCACTATAGAAGCAGCTCTTAAACGGTCGTCTTTACTCAGAAAAATGACACGCTAAAAGTCCAGTAACCATAAATATACTAAGAGGTTAGTAAATGTTTATAAACATTTACAAATGATGAATAGTCTCAACTTTAGATTGGGTACTACAAAAAACATGACCAAATGATTAATTTTATTTTATTATATATTTATATATATATATATATTAGGGGTGTGACAAGACACTTACCCCACGACACGAGACTGGGTTCACGAGAACGAGACGAGACAAGATTTTTTTTCTTTTCTTAAGAAATCCTCAGTGATGAAATATATAGGGAAAACAGTCTTTTATTCAACTGAAAAAGACAAAATACAAAAAAAAAAAAAAAATGTAGGTACATTTTTAACTTTATGAAATTAAACTTCCATTTTAATTAATTATATGCAGTAATAAACAACATTTAAACAAGAGCTTCACAATTCTGGACAAATTGAGAATCACAGTTTTTAATAAATTGGAGACCATGATTCTTTCATGATTCTGGAGAAAAAAAGATGAGAAAACTAAACAAAATAACATAATTTACTAGTGGTTCTGACAAACTGTTCATTGATCAAGTCTCTTAAAATCATATATTAATTTAAACAAACAAACAAACAAAAAAAAAAAAAAAAAAAATCAATGAAGGAGGTAGTGTCTCTATTGTTTGACTATTGAAATCTCCTGAATGAATGATTCAATGACATACTTTTTTTAAACGGGCAGTTGTCGCCACCTCCTGGCGGAGGAGGATAAACGTTACAATACATACAAATGTTTCGTTTTGATCGCTACTGTAGACAATAAGTGTTTATACCTAAACTTATAATACCTAATACCTATAAACTTTTATCCCAGTACTTCTATTATTTAAATGTCTGTAACACAGAAATAATGATTATAATGTGGTTAAAAAGACTGTTTGTGTTGTTCTTTCTGCGTTCACATTTACCCCGACCCTCTGATTCATTAACATGGGCAGCGACAAAACGTGCTTCTCACGCTCCACTGACGCGATGTGAAACAGTCCTAATAGGCATAGCTAAATCGTTGTCATTCAGGAATAAGAACGCGTTTGTGTTTGAATCGATATTTTAAGGATTAATCGTGCAGCTCTAATGTAAACACTGCAAAATGTATGGCGAGGATATCGTCACCAGATATCGGATCTCGTCACATCCCTAAGATCTCGTCATATCCCTAATATATATATATATATATATATATATATATATATATATATATATATATATATATATATATATATATATATATATATATATATATATATATATTTATTGTCTAAAATGAGTCACATATTTACAAGAAATGGCTAAAATTATATATTTAGGTCTTCTTCATCACTTAAACGGAGATAATAGACATCAACAGTTTTATTTTGTATTTTACACACCTTTGTATTGATCTATGCATTCAATTTGATCAAGTCCTCAGTTCAAAGTAATCAGCTTCCAAAAGAAATATAAACCATGAAATGATAAAAACCTCAAAATATTTTTAAATTACATTATAGACTGTTATAGTAGAAATAGAAGTCTACACAAAAGCAGAGACAATATGACCTCTATAGACTGTGATTATGAGTTAATGAATAATATGTTCACATGAATAGTTTGTAAAGTGCTTAAAATGACTAATTAAGCTATATTTTAAAAACATTTGTAAATCTAAAAAAGAGCATTAGGGAATATGTGAACTGAAGTTTAATGACGTTTTTTAGCATTTAAAAGTACATTACCAAAAAAAAAAAAAAAAAATCTAATTTAGGTTTAAATCATTTGTAATTTTTTTAAAAAGCACATGATCATATGAATAGAAAGTTTAATGGCACTTGTAAACAAGCTATTAGCATTGTATAATATTTGTTAATGATTTATTAATGAAGATTTTAATCACTGCAAATATGTCAGCATAATTTGAAATTAAGATGAACGACATTTGTGAGCATTTCAATTTACATTAAATAATCATTAGAAAATGTTAGAATGTAATAAGTGCATTAGTAAACATGATCAAGCATATTGTCTTATATTTCCAGCTATGTGAATATATATTAACTAGGGGTTTGTTAAACATTATAAAATGCATGTTAATAATTTATTAATGAAAGTTATTATAAAGTGTTGCCTAAACTGCCTATACTTGTAAATCACTTTAGACTCAAGAGTTTTGAAACTGTGCACCTTTCATCTGAAATTTGCACCAAAAGAACTGTTCATGATAAATATCCCATCATAAAAGCAGCTAACATGTGTTTAATAGAAAACATTGACCACACTGCTTTATAACACCATAAACATAGTTAAAAAGAAAAACCAAACCCAGAAAGTCAAGAGACAAGAGCACAACTAAAGCAAACGCTGATCTCCATGATGGTGGCTTCATTTTAACCACTAAAACATCAACATCTGATCCTCTGTAATTCTCAGTAAGAGCTTCTGTAGACGTGTGACAGAAATAACGTCAGTCTGGATAATAATGAGTGAAGCTGGTGATGCTGTTAGTGGAGCTGTTTAATCATCATCTGCTGAGATCTTGAGAGATTTAATCGCTCATTTTATTTCAGTTGATTTAATCTGACTGAAACCAGTTCTAGTTCTTGTGTTTCTCTTTTCTTCGGTGATTCTGCTTGTTAGCAGCAGATGTTCATCACTAATGCACAATGACCTTTTAATTTATCACTTAATTATCTAATTAACTTTAACTCTGTTTCAGTGTTAATTTAACTCTATTTCGAGAAGGACCAAATGTTCTCTAAACAGAGCTGATTTTACTCTGGGGATTTTACTGTGATACCAATGTCAGAAGAACTGTTGCCGTCCGGTCGACGCTACAGAGCACTGAGCACCAGAACAGCCAGGCATAGGAACAGTTTCTTCCCTCAAGCAATCCACCTCATGAACACTTCACAATAAACCTGGAACACACAACACTATTACACATTCACTCATCCAGTTATTTATTTAACACACATACTTATTTACACTTCTAATTGCACCTTACGTAAATAGTAAATTGTTTATTTTGTATTTTGTATATTGTAAAAAATGTTACTGCTATTTCTGCACATTGTATGTCTTGTAAATTTGTATATTGTTCTTTTATTATGTCTTTTTTTCGTGTCTGGTCCTGTCACAGTCATTCTATTGCACTGTGGAGCTTCTGTCACTACAACAAATTCCTAGTATGTGTAAACATACATGGCAATAAAGCACATTCTGATTCTGATTCTGATTCTGATTCTGATAAAAGTACAAAGGTTAATTCTCCTAAAATGAATAATCTTTATTGCCATCATACAGTAAAACTTTATTCAGCTTCTCCACTGTACTCATAGTACAAATGAATATTAAAAAAGTAAAAAAAAAAAAAAAAAAAGAAAGAGAGAGAGAGAGAGAGAGAGAGAGAGAGAGAGAGAGAGAGAGAGAGAGCCAAGCCACTTTCCCTTTTTTTTCCATGTACCATTGAACACACTGTACCATATAAATACAAATAGAGGCAAATAAGTACAAAGGTATGTCTGTTGAAAAGGTACAGTCCTATTGTCAGCAATGTTTATGCTTTATGCTACCACATATTTTTTTATCAGTGTCCCTTGTGGTATATTTCCTTCACTATAAAAGAATAATACACTCCTGTTCTTGTGTTCCTCTTTTTTTTTTTTTTTTTTTTTTTTCTTTTTTTCTTTTTTTTTAGAAACAGAAAACTGCTCAATCTTACTTCCGTGAGCAAGAAGAATTTTCACTAATCCATCTAATTAATTTAATGCAGAAATCAAATAGAGCCAAGCTAAAGTGCTGTTACTGAGGACAGTCGTGTTTGTTCTGCTGCATGTAAATTACTTTGTGGGAACAGCTCATTTTCAGAGCCGTACGTCCATGTTCTTCGCTCGCAAACTGACATAAAACAGGAGAACAACAGACTTAGCCATGGTCATGCAATCCACGCACAAATCAAATGCACCAGGTAATCAGGAGTTTATGGATATTATTACATTTGTCATATTATGGGTCAATGGTTTCATGTTTTAAAGGATTTGGAAATTGATCACTTGATCCATGTATTATCAGTCTGCAGGTTAAGACAATGTGTATTACTACTGGCTTGTTTTCTTTGGACATCATTCTGTTTGGTAAGTTTGTAAGACATTTTAAAGCAGATGTTAAAATAATGATAAAATAAAAAAGTGTTTTATTGCTGCCTAACAAGACAACAAGGCTGTGTGGCATTCAAACAGACAACAAAATGCAGAATTTGAATGCAAGTACAAATCTGTGTAACTGCTGTAAAGTAGAATTAATAGGTTTTAGCAGGAATCAATGAATTTGTATGTTTGATATTTACACTTGCGTTTGGCTGCTTGAAGCATTTGAGATTTTGTTTTTTCTCTCAGCTCAGCTCAGGTTTTTTGTTATGTTGGTAGTTATTTCAGGGCTAAATATTGTAAAATTACATTATTATTTCCGTTTAGCACACAGGCTTGTCCTGACAGCTCCTGATGAGCGCTGAGCACGTCAAACAGACAGAGCACAAGAGAATAGGAATGCAATAATTTTGACTAAATGCATCTCTCTATTTTATTTTATTTTATTTTATTTTTTTTGCTTGCTTGTTAGACATTAAACGTAGACGTAGGCATAAATTTATACATGTAAGACAAGTTAATGTGTATTATGAGAGCAGTAACAGTACACTCTTAAAAAATGATGTGTTGAAAATAACTTTAGACGTTAATCTAACTTTCCTATTTGGGTCCTATTTTGGCCTACCTTACCTTTAACATTTCATCTGTGCTTTTTGCTTTAAATCGTTTTAATTTGGCAGTTTCAACTTTTGCTTTAAAATTTTAAGCAAACCATAATTTTTATATTTAACCCTTTTTTGCACACAATGTATAGCATAGCCTACATACAGCAGATACGTTCGCTGGTGTTCATAGACTTCAAATTGCATTGATAGGACTAGGAGGACTTTGGGTAGCATGCGGAATAACATTTAAACTAATGGATTTATTTCTTTTTAATAATTAATGCGATTAAGCATAAATACTTGTTAGATGATCCAGCACCCAAAATACTATCAAAACACTCCAACCCAGCCTCAATTCTTCGCAAAAAATGGACAAAAAAAAAAAAAAAAAAACCTTAAAAAAATGCTATATGACCCCACCAAATCACAGAGATGCTGATTCGCTCTGGATTAATATTATCACAGGACCTCTGTGTTCAGTAAAATATGGTAGGTCATTTGCAGGGGAGTTTTTACTTTACAACTTACAGACATGGCTGATTTGCACGGGACTGAGATCACAGACAAACCCCGTAGTTATTATTTCATTCTGTACGAATAGGGTTCTAGTTGCAACGTGCTAAATAATTTGCTTGCACAGCACACTTCACTCATGCCACTTGCTGTTTGTTTTGAATTTTCTGTAACGGAAACTGCAAGGTGCTTTTGAACCCACACTGTATTTTTTATTTTTTTTTATTTTAAAAAACGGTCAATGACTGGCAAAAGCAGCTACCAAACAAAAACTGTAAAATTAAGGTCAGATATTCTAAAATGTTTTTTTTTTTTTTCTGAGTTGTTACATTATAGATATTGTCTAGATTATCATCATGAAAAATTCTCTGTTAAACTAAGCTTTTTTTGCAGTTAACCGAAAGCTAGCAACAACACGCATATAAAAGCTAACTATCTTAACTATCACTGCATCACTTTTCATCACAATGGTAACCCACAAAACTCAGACAACAGAAACCCTTTAAATCCAAAAGAACATGAAACACTTACAGATCTGTCTAGATCACAGCATCTTCACTTAATACAAACCAGTCTGACTTTGTTTCTTCCATACAAAATTTCTTATTGAGAATTAACTGAGGTTTAGATGTTGATGTTTAATTGAAATTAATAAAGTTTGAAGTCACCGTTGTGGAGATAGCTGGGCTCTTGACCCTTGATTTTGTTAGTAGTTTTTCTTTTTTGGTTGATGAAATTGTGTTTTTAAAGCACATTTGATATGGAGAATGCAGCAAAAAAAAAAAAAAGAGAGACTGATCAGACAAAGCTGGTTACGTACTATGGGTCATCTGTTAATTCTCAATAAGAAGTTTTGTATGAAATAAATAAAGTCAGACTAGATGCTGAGATCTACACTGTAAAAAAAAATCCTGTAAAAAAAAAAACAGTAAAAAGACTGGCAGCAGGGATTCCAGAGATATTCCGTTAAATTACAGAAAATCACCATTTCTCAAAATTACAAGCAAAAACTGTAAAAATACAGAATAAACTTTATGGTCAAAACTCATTAAATAACAAAAGTTATGTTAAATTAGATAGAAAAACAATCAACTTTCAGGTTAATTGCCATAAATTTAAGGTTTTAATTAGTTATTTTATAGAACTGATCTGTCCATCTACAGTAATTTACTTTTAAACTACAGTTTTTCCATGTACAATAACTAAGAAATAATTTATAAAAACGCAGTAAACACATATTTTTTAAAGGATTAATCCTTCTTTTTACAGAAAAATTAAAAGGTATTTAGAAGTTATTTTATGTCTACCTTGAATCATTTTGTTAAAATACATGTATTATTAACTACAATAATCAAGAAATGTTGCATAAAAATGTAGTAAATTCGTAATACAAAGACAATGTCTGTAGATATACATTTTAATCATTCATTTTCCAGAAATATTACAGTTTAAAATGTTTGGACAGTAAAGAAATAAGCAAAGTACTTAGAAATACATAAAAACAACAGCAACATTTTCAGCCAATTTCTGTAAAATTAACAACATATTCTACAGTCACAGTATTAGTCACAGGAAACACGTTTAGTACATAATTTAGAACATGCAAAAATACCTACATACAAGAGACAACTGCTGTATATCTGTATATATTTAAAATTACATTTTATCCAAAGCAACATACAAAGTCCCAGTCCCAGACATAGCTGTTTTTTTTTTTAATAAACAGAAAGTGTTAGTATTAAAGGGATAGTTTCTGTGTATATGACTTTCTTCTTTCAGACAAACACAATCAGAGTTATATCAATAAACATCCTGGCTCTTCCAGGCTTTATAATGACAGTAAATGGCTGCCATGAGTTCCAGGGTGTTAATAAAGCCCTTCTGAAGCAAACCATATTTTACACTTTTTAAAGTAAAAAAAATAAATAAAAAACTTGCTTCCAGCAAAATGCAAGTTATGTTTAAGTTGACTCTGTATGGCTGTTTGACCTGAACATTAGTTATTTAATTTTATAAGGCGTAAAATATGCTTTGCTTCAGAATCCACCGGAGCCACGTTGAGTATGTTTATGATGGATGGATGCACTTTGAGCTTCAAACTCATAGCAGACATTCACTGCCAATTTAAAGCCTAAAAGAGCCAGGATTTTTATTGATATAACTCCGATTGTGTTTGTCTGAAAGAAGAAAGTCATGTACACATACAATGGATTGAGGGTGAGTAAATCATAGGCTTGTTTCGATTTTTGGGTGAACTACCCCTTTAATTAATCAAGCGTTCATGAAAAAAAAAAAAAAAAATTTTTTTTAGCCATTTCTTGAAAATGGGCAGAGTTAGGCAGTTTATTACAACAGCGGCAAACAGTCAAAGTAAAGGTCTGTGAAAGTGAATTTGTACCTCTTTGTGATGTGATGTGAATGGAGAGAAAATAAGAGCTTGGACAAGCAGTTCTGTTGCATGCCCCATAAGGGCAAATCTGCAGGATCGGGCCACTGCAATGTGGTCAGTAAAGTTCATATGTGTCCACTGTAACACCAAGGTTGGGATGGCTGAAAACATGAGCAGTTCTGTCTTGGCAAGGTTGAGCTGATGGTCATTCAACATCCAGCAAGGCATTTCTGTTAAGGAGGCAGAGATGCGAGCAGTAACCGTCAGAAAATCCAGCTGGAATGAAAGGGAGAGATGTGTGTCACTACAATAGCAGTAATATGAAAAGCCATGTTTCTGAATGACAGACCCAATCATTTTAAACTCTAGGCCCAAATGACATGTTTTAATGGTCCTAGTTAATCCAAAAATTAATGTAAACATGATGTGCAAAAATGTTTAATATCAATAACGATACTTTGATTTCAATACTGGTTCCTGAATTTTAAAGCCCTTGATGCCTCACCACAGCCAGTGACCAGCACTTGATTTGGGCACAAAGCATTCTGACAACAACTTCAAACAACGAGACATTTTTTGATACTCAATAGTTTTAAGGCAATTTGGTGAGTGCCTAAAAAGTATCAAAAAACGATACCCAGCCCTACCCAAAGTTGAAAATTATGTTGTTTTACTCACCCCCATGCATTCCAAGATGTCTTCTGCAAATCACTTTTGGAGTCCAAGATCTGTTGAGGCTCAAAATGCATCTAAGTGGGTATACCAACATTCTGATTATTCAAAAATGTAATGTAGAAAGCATAAAGGTAACCCATATGGATCCAGATAATGAAACAAAGCACTAGGGTTTAACTATAAACTTTTGCTTCTGCATAAAATGACAATGATTGTCAAACAATAAAATTCACAGACACCTTTTCATACAGCTGTTTTACACTGATTTTAATTACACTGATGGTTAATTTATTCACGCCTTACCACATAGAAACTGAAACAACGTTCCACACCTGAATTGCCATGCTTATCTGCTATAGATCTGCAGTCTTTCCACACGACCTGAAACAAAAAATAACAATAATAATTTAATACTTTGTATTTCATTCATACATTACAGCCTATACTCCAATGATGTGGAAGCTGAACAGGAAAAGTTAACAGTGATGTTTTGGTCCACCATGTGACTGTAGCTCAATTTATAGAAAGTAAACTTATATTACTTACTTTGACTTAGCTGCATCATATTACTGCTTACAGTAGCAGTGTAACTGTCCAGGATGATGCAGTTTTCATCTTCAATCAACGATCCCATAAGTAATGACAGTTTACTCCGCCTCAGGCCTCAAGATGTGCGTTTCATTCCTAATCAGAACACAAAGATTATAACAATTATTATTACTTATAAGACAAAGATATGCACTTACACGTGCATAATATAGATGTACACGAACAAATGCGCCCAATGCAACGCTTTTTAATTGCAAGTTAGATTGAGCGTTTTCCCATAGAAAACCATTGCAAAACGCTCAACACATTAGTGACAATGGAGGACCAAATTCTGAGTACTTTAAAAATATATGTATGTACAGGAGAATATGAAAGGGGGAAAGCGCGCCTACCTTGCGATTTAACGTTATCATGCTGCGTTCATATTCATAATCAATAAAGTGCACAGCCTACTGAATTCGCTCTAAAATAGTTTTTGATATAACTTAGGTAACGTTAGCCCCGTTCAGCGTTTCAAAATGTCCCGCATTTTAAGAGTTTGAAAAACTGCCGGGTACTTCCGGATAAGCAAAGCCTTTAACGTTACATACACTCGAACGGATTTTGATACGAATAACTACGAAAAACTTGTTTAGAAATGCTAATGTTCGCTTCAAAACTAAATAACACAAATGCGCAGCTACACTATAAAAATATCGTTTACTGTTGTATGAAAGACTCACCTCAGTGGTTGTGATGATGTCTGCTGTAATATTGTCCGAATTTGTTGTAACGTTAGTTGGTGAAACAGGTTCACTGAAGAAAGAGCGCGTTATTTTCTCACACATTACCGAATGGATGACCTGAAATAAATTCAAATCATTCCCGCGCCCCGTTCCATCCTTGTTGTCCAATACAGAAACAACTCAGCCAACCGACGTGGGCGGAGCTAAACTAGCGGCAAATTTGAATCTGCGTTCATGAGCGGATTGTGCGCGGGCGCGCGCGCGTACACACACTTTTTAAACCTACTGTTTACTAACAGTAAATGTAGGCTACTGTATGTACAAATACTATTATTTGACCTTAAAACCTCACATTATCCTTCACATAATTAACGACCTTCAATGGTAATAAAAAATACTTTGAGTAAATGATATGTGGTTAAATTTTTTCTTATTTTTACCGAAATAATCTGTAATTATTACATGACATTTTATGTTAAATTACACATTACTCTGTAAAAATACAGAAAATTACCTTTTAAAAAACAGAAAATGTATGTAATATCAAAATACAAACAATTATCTGTAATACAGAAAATATCTGTAAAACAACAGGTATTTCATCGTATAATGAAAAAAAGGTAAAATACTGTAAAAAAAAATACAGAAATTTACATGTAAAATTACGTTTATTTTTAACAGTGTAGACAGATCTGTTAGTGTTTCATGTTCTGTTGCTGTCAGTCGTGACGTTTAATTAATTAATTAGTTAATTTCACAGTGAAGGTGTTTGTTTGTAATAATTTAGGAAATGCCTGTAAATTAACAGTGTTGTTAACTTATTAATATAAAGAGATTTGACTTTAATTTTAAGGTTTTTGTTTGGCACCCTGTGCTGCCAGTCATCTGACCGTATTTTTTTTTATTTTATTTTATTTTTTTTTGCCTTTTGTTTTACAGTCAAGGTGCTTGATCATTCGATTCAGGAAATACCTGTAAAATAACAGGAGATTTTACTTTACTGACAGTCATTTGACCGTTTTATCATCTAACGGATTTGTTATTGTATTAATTACAGATCTTTTTTGTAATTTTACATTATTTGTTTGTAATTTAAGAAAACAGAAAACATACTGTATACAAATACAGCAGTTTTTCTGTATAAAAAATGTGAATTACTATAATTTGTCATTAATGTCATAATACTTAAAATAACAGCCAAGTTTTTAATTTAGAGATTTTACAGAGTTTTGACTGCAATTCAAAATAAAAGAAAACAACCTGTTACAGTTACAATTTTATTTTATTTATTTATTTATTTATTTATTTATTTATTTTTATTTATTTATTTTTTTTACAGTGCAGCCCATTCACAGTTTCTGTGTGATTTCCCCAAATGCCTACAAATGTATATAACTTTACTATATTATTCAGAAAGAATGTGTACCTACAATGAACATTAACCATTTGCACATAGAAATAAATGGAATTTGATGTGAATGATATCCTGGTCCTCTCTCAGGCTCTATGGGCGCTGAATGGTGGGATCCACATAAAACAATTTCAGCCCCCCGGACCAAAACCAGTTCCTCGAAATAACAATTCATCCATAATATCCGCGTCTGACATGGGAATCAGTGATGAGGAGTGGGAAAGACTACAGAAGGCTATTGACTGGCCTGGTCCAGATCAAGAAATCACTCAGCTGAATCAGAGCACAAGTCCAGTCAACTCGTCTTTCTCTATTGTGGGACTCAAAGAGAGTTACAAAGTGGGAGAAAAGATCTCTGTTACTATCACAGCCAGAGACCACAACAAGAACCTGAAACGATATGGAGGAGATTTTTTCAAAGCGAAACTTTTCAATTTAATGCTAAAGGTGTGTTTATTTTATGATATATTATTTTTAAAATACATTTTTTAAATAAATAAATAAATAAATAAGCAAGCAAACACAATATACAGGCATTTGTCATGTTAAGTTTAACATGCAATAACTGTTGATTTATTTGCAAAATATTACATATTAAGTTTAAAAGCTTTAAAAATGTCTTTACCAACAGACTTCTGCAGTTTTCTGCACTAAACGTATTCTTTTCTGTTGTTCTTGAAGGCGAGTGTGTATGGGGAGGTTGTAGATCATCGTAATGGGACTTACTCTGTTGATTTCCTTCTGCCATGGGAAGGTCAGGCACAAGTTTTTGTATGTCTTGAGCACTCCAGTGAGGTTGTGCAGATTCTTCAAAAATACAGGGACTCTTCATTCCCACGCACCCACTTTAAAGGCTACTTTGGATCAGGACCCAGTAAAACCAGGACCACTGAAGTAGTAGAATGTAATCTTAAGTGGGGTGCAGATGGAAGTTGGAGTAAAGGCAACTGCTGCTGTGAGTATAAGGATATAAGAACAGGGACGGTGTGGCAGTGTGAGAGACCGAAGACACTTTCCTGTGACAAACTGGTTCATCACTCAGCTGGACATTTGCAAAACCCATTAAATCCTTTTGAGCAGCAGTTTTTTTCAAAGTAATGATTCAAAATGAATTTCAGAATAATTGTAGAATTGTAAAACAAACAAACAAAAAAGTTACTGTAATGTTCTCTCTCTCTCTCCACAGAAAATTCACAAGCATTGCTATTAGAGGAGACACAAAAATCATAAATGTCCTTCCCAACACTGCAGCCACTGGTATGTTTACATAATGCTTTCTCTACATTTTAACCATCTCATTTCCTGTTTGGAAAATAAATAAATAAATCAATTTTTATTATAGAAAACATCCCAGGTTACACATGTGACTATGTTTCCCTAAGAAGGAAATGAGACACTGTGTCCTCTAGCGGTCACTATGGAAAACACCTTCAGAGTGGCTGGTGACAGCCTGTGACGTCACTTCCGGCGTGACCATAGTATAAAAGGGCGCAGAGAGAACACATCATCCACTTCTTCATCTGAAGTGTGCGTCCGAGGCATAGCAAGAAAAGACGACGCAGTGTCTCATTCCCCTTTTAGGAAACCGTGATTACATGTGTAACCTGAGATGTTCCCTTATGAGGGAACTCTAACTGTGTCTTTAAGTGGTCACTATAAGGAACAAAATACCTACACTGCCGTGCTTAGAGGAGTGCATGCCAAGCACAAAAGCGAGCACCAAGTACCAACTCTACCGCGTAGCCATAAAAGTTGCCCCATGGACGCTTCGTTTTATATGTCATCTGAAAGCTGATAAATAAGTTTTCCATTGATGTATGGTTTGTTAGAGTAAGACAATATTTGGCAGAAATATTTGAAATCTGGAATCTGAGGGTGCAAAAAATAAAAATAAAAATATTGAGAAAATTGCCTTTAAATTTGTCCAAATGAGGTTCTTAGCAATGCATATTACTAATCAAAAATTAAGTTTTGTTGTATTTCTGGTAGGAAATTTACTAAATATTTCATGGAACATGATCTTGACTTGATATCCTAATGATTTTTGGCATAAAAGAAAAATCGAAAACCCATACAATGTATTTTTGGCTATTGCTGCAAATACTGTATACCTGTGCTACTTAAGACTGGTTTTGTGGTCCAGGGTCACATATACAAATAAAATTCATATTGTTGATATGGTTGCTGCATATAATACCATATGAAAACTCATCATATATTGTTAACACAATTATACCAATTTATATCAACTTTATATGTTATATTTTCATCTACCCACTGAATGTATACACTATATGTAAAAATTGCAAACACCCTAATAGGTAACATATATGGTAGTATCATTCTTGATATACAGTAGGGCGATGTGCCATATATTACATTTCTGTATGGATTTCTTTATTTTTTTCCCAAAAAGGAAATGGTCAAAACATGCACAAACCACATATCAGAGGGCAGATATAATCTGAAATCAAATAAAGTTTCAAAAGATTTCATGTAGCTACAAAAAATTCTATTGGCTTTTTTGCTTTAGGCACAGTGGAGAAATGCAGGTCTGGTCTGACGACACCGGTTCCTGCAGGATTTTATTTGAAAGATGTCTGGAAGTCTTTTGTATGCAACACTCGACAGTTCAGTCCTGAACAAATGAGAAATTGTCTTAAAAACAAGATTGTCTACTTGATGGGAGACTCCACCACGAGGCAGTGGTTCGAGTTCTTTGAACAAACAGTGCCGGGTAAGTATGCCTCAGTTTTCAAGATTCAGTTTAAGACTCAGTAGCATGAATATATAATATAAATTAGTCAATAATAACAATTAAACAAAATACCGAAAACTTGCAAAATGTTGTTACAAAAATGGTTTATAAATGTGAAGTTGGTTCAGAAAAAAAGCTCATGCAGATCTTGTTCACAGATCCAACACTGTAAAAAGCAATTTGTTGAGCCAACTTAAAATAATTTGTAACCTGGCTGCCTTGAAATTTTAAGTTCAGTCAACTAAAAAATTGTTTATTCAACTTGAAATGTTAAATTATACTAAGTGACAACTTAGATATCTGATTTGAATCAACTTAAAATTTTAAGGCAGCTGGGTTACTTACCCATCTGTTAAGTTTAGCAAACACAAATATCTAAGTTGTTACTTAGTACAACTTAACATTTCAAGTTGACTAAACTTATTTTAGTTGACTGAACTTAAAGTTTTAAGGCAGCATGGTAACAAATTATTTTAAGCTGACTCAACAAATTGTGTTTTTATTTATTTATTTATTTTTTTATTTTTTTTTTTTTACAGTGTACTTTAATATTTTGTATCTAACGCAATGACATTGAGACCTGAATATAAATCAGTACAGGGACAGTTCACCCAAAAATGAGAATTTGCTCATCATTACTTACACTCGGTGTTTCAAAGCTGTTTAACTTTCTAAAGCTACGATTATAATATTAGTTTCATGTATCTTTAGGCATAAAAAGAATGGACCTCCACACTCATCCTGGAGGAGGCCCCCTGATGGCTGTGGAGTTGGAAAATAACATCGTTATTCACTGGAGTGTACATGGTGTTCCTTTGCATTTTGGTAGAGTTATGCCTATTATTGACCTGCATTACATCAGCAATGATATTGATGAAACAGCCGGCGGGCCTCATGCAGTTATTGTCTTCACATATTGTGCTCAACTGGTTTTTCACCCGATAACATTTTACGTGTTCGAAGTGGCCAAAATCCGCCAGTCTGTTGTTGCACTGCTGAGCCGTGCTCCAGATACCACCGTCATCATCAAGTCTGGAAACACTACAGGACGAAGGGTACACTTGCTCACATTCTAATCCTACTTTGTTTTCAACAAGAAAATATGGTGCTTATTATGGTATTTGTTATACATGAAAGTCTACAGTGTTGGGAAAACTTACTTTTCAAAGTAATGCATTACAATAAAGTGCTGCTCCATAAAAAGTAACAAATTAAGGTTACTTAGTTATTTTTATTATTATTATTATTTTTTTTTATTTATGGAAAGTAATGCATTAAGTAACTTTTGTGTTACTTTTTTTCTCATCTGGACTGAGCTTGCTTATTTGTTTTTAATAACCAAAAAAAAAAAAAAAAAAGTTATTTTTGGCCACCTTTCACATTACAAGTTAAATGAACAAGTCTTCAGTGCAGACAAAAATGTGTGTGTGTGTGTGTGTGTGTGTGTGTGTGTGTGTATATATATATATATATATATATATGCACACTTGGCAATAAAGCTCTTTCTAATTATGATCTGTGTTTTTTTTTTACAGAGTGTTTTTCAAAGCGATTGGCATATGTTGCAGTTGGACACAGTGATGCGGAAGATGTTCAGTGATATTGAAGGAGTCATCTATATAGATGTCTGGCAAATGACTTCCTGTCACTATCTACTTGAAAACATTCACCCAGGACCTGTTATCATAGCTAATGAAATCGACATGTTGCTCTCATATGTCTGTCCTAACTGAGGTCTGTTCAAGTCGATTTGGTTCCATAAAGCAAATGGGAAACTAACCATGTTGGGGGAAGC
This sequence comes from Cirrhinus mrigala, assembly GCA_036247105.1. Classification (NCBI taxonomy): domain Eukaryota; kingdom Metazoa; phylum Chordata; class Actinopteri; order Cypriniformes; family Cyprinidae; genus Cirrhinus; species Cirrhinus mrigala. The sequence continues at coordinate 47,232 of JAMKFB010000083.1, forward strand.
CTAACTGTCTGATTCTCTGGCATGCTACAATATTATGTGACTTTATTAACCACTATCAGTACAAAAATTAAAATAAAGGGAAAGTAACTTAATAAAGTAACTAAAACAATCAGCAAATGGTTTGCTCTATGAACATAATAATAATAATAATAATAATAATAATAATAAACTAACGGATAATGATTATTTGTATATTACAACCAATTTAAAATGATTTGTTTAGGTGTTTTTGAGGGGAACTTCCCCGAAAGTTACGTAGCTCCTCCCCTTTTCAGCGCTGCGTTCCTTTTCTTCTGTTTTCCCTTTGTACTGTATTTCCGCAGCGTGAAGATAAGGTCGTATGCATTTTTGAATGTTTAAAAACGCACCCACAAATGATTTTAAGAGCAACGCTGTCATATGGCTTCAGACATAAATATTACTCGCTAATTGTATCGTTTTATGGCGTTATCATTTTTGGAGATTTAAAATCACAGAAAGATAGAAAATCATCCTGCCTTGTTACATGGTCACCAGCAGGTGGTGCAAAGATCATGCAAAGTGCTGTATTTCATCTTCACTGGGACAGACACACAAAATGTATGCCGTTTTCATACAAAATTAACCAGTATAAAGAAGTGTGGGTCATCAGTTTTGTTTGTGTAGCTCTAAACCTGTTGCTCTTTATTATTAATTATTCTTTCATTCTGAATTACTGAATGAATAACAGATAGAGCTTTATTTTCTGCCCTGAAAACATGAACAATGTGATGAAAGGCTGAAACACCTTAACACACCTAAAATAAACAAGCTGTATTTTACAAAAAGTAAATGAAAAACACATTTTTATCAATTCATGGTACTTTATTCCATCCATTTTCGCTGATCTCTGTATCAAACTATTCACACAGTTTTCAACTTCTCCTCGATCGTTTGAGTACTTCACTTCACTCACAAGTCATAATTTGTAAGAATGAATGAATAAATGTAAATAAATGACACAGGTGTTAATCATTCAGAGCTTAACTTCTTGTCAAGTTGAAAAAAAGAAAAGAAAAAAAAAAATACAGAAAGAAAGAATTAGTTCATTAATACATTGATTAATGACACTTGCAGTTTCGGGTTAATAATTAATGACACTGTGGCTGTGTTTGTGGTGTTTCCAGAATTATATTTTATGCAATCTAAATTTTAAACTCAGCATTATAGTGCTAAACAAAACAAAATCTAATACAAAAGATTTAAGGTTCAAGATGCCAACTAATGGAAACACTGACCACTATAATGCAGGTCACATTAAAATTTAGATTTTCTTTTTTGGGGATTCTGCTTGTTAACACCAGGTGTCTTCAATAATGGTAAATCTTTACTTAAATAATCACCTAATTATGTCATTAGCTTCAACACCGCTTCGACGTTTATATGAGTCCACACTCAGAGTGTTAAATTACCACTGAGAATGTCACTGTGTACACAGATTATCTGTTCATCTCACCCAGCAGAAGAACCAGATCCACTGGTTTCACTTGCTTTAAAACATAAAACCTCTTATAAAATATTATACAATGAATCCCCAAATCAAATAAAGGCATTCTGATGAAATATTAATGTGAGATTTAGTTCAAGAACAAATGTGAACCTGTGAAAAAGAAAAAGAAAACAATGAGCTATGGATGTAGATCAGGAACAAAGGTGAAACTGTGAGGAAACTAACCAAGTGGTTTTTAATAAGAAATCAGTACACTGAACTATTCTTACATCTGCATTGGAAATGAAATGCTTTCTTTCAAATATTCCAGTGTTTAGATGTAATACACAGAAATGTCCTGTTCAATGCTAGCAATATTATTATTATTTTTATTATCATCAAATAAAACACAAAACAAGAAGTTACTATAGGAGACAATACAATAGAACAGAGACAGAAACATTCTTCTTTTCAAGGCACCTTGATATCAACTTGACATCAAATATTTGCCTAGACTTGATCACGACGCTGTAACACCAGTGCCGTAATTTCCACTGGGGAAATGTCCCCCCAACTTCTCAAAATCCTGTTTGAGTCCAATATGTGCAAATTTGGCTACATAACATATCTAGGCTGTTATTTGTGTGTAGGCTATAATAGGTTGTGTAGTTGTCTAAAGCTCTGTGTCATGCTTGAAAAATTTGGTCTCTATTAGCACTTTGAATTTTGAGAGAGTAGCCTAGCCTACTTTGATTATGGCTGCACTTATTGTTTGCACTTAGTACGAATGTTTTTTGTTTAGACTATTTTTTTAATTTATACTGCTATTATTTATATTTGTAAAAAGTTCTTCAGTCGGAGGTCAAACATTCTAGAAGCTCATAATTCATGTACAGTTCTAAGGTCTGAAATCATACAGGAGAGAAGCCAGTCAGTTGAATTTGTAATGTATGTAAATGCAGGAAAATGGGATTCAAATTGAAAATATTTTCCCCCATTTTGTGTCCCCCCAATTCTCAAACCAAGTTAAATTAATTTTGGACTGCAAATTCTTCAGTGGAAAATGGGTGAAAATAGGAAGTTAATCCAACAGTTTAATGTATGTAGGCCAGTATGTTCAGTTTACATGAAATCAATGTCAAGTAAATTAACAAAAACAGAAACAATACTCAGTGAATCAGGCCACCACACAATGATTACATCATAAATATATGGTCAGCATTACCTGTTTACTTTGCTCTCTGACTTTGTTGCCATAATATATAAGGTACATAACATATAAGGTACTAATATGCATCTTAAGGTGTAAAAAAGGGACAAAGGTATGACTGTTAAAAAGGAACCACCCCAGTGACAGTTTATTTAATTCATTTTTATTTTATCATTTATTTTATTATTATTATTATTATTATTATTATTATTATTATTATTATTATTATTTTATTTATTTATTTTTTTTTTTTTTGGGAGTGTGTGTAAGTTCACAGCACTAGCCCTTCCCTGGTGCCATATTCCAACACAAATTTTTGTTAGTATTCCTTGTGGTACTTTTCCCTTGCAATAAAGGAATAATTATGTTTACACTCCTGTTAGACACCTGTTCTTATGTTCGTGTTTCACTAATCCACATTCATCTAATGTAGAAATCATACCAGCTAAAGAACTATTTCTGAGGACAGCTGTGTTTGTTCAACTGCATGTCATATACTTTGTGGAAAAGTTTTAGAGCCGTACGTCCATGTTCTTCACTCAAACGCTGACATAAAATAGGAGAACAACAGCCATGGTCATGCCATCCACAAAGAAATCAAATGCACCAGGTAATCAGGAGTTTATGGATATTATTACATTTGCCATATTATGGGTCAGTGGCTTAATGTTTTGAAGGATTTGGAAATTGATCATTTCCTTATCAGTCTGCAGGTTAAGACAGTGTGTATTACTAAAGGCTTGTTTTCTTTGGACATCGTTCTGGTAAGTTTGTAAGACATTTTAAAGCAGATGTTGAATTTATGATAAATAAATAAAAAAATAAAAAAATAAATCTTATTTCTTACATAACAACAAAGCTGTGTAGCATTCAAATAGACAACAAAATGCAGAATTAGTACAAATCTGTGTAACTGCTGTGAAGTAGAATTAATAGGTTTTAGCAGGAATCAATGGATTTGTATGATTGATATTTACGCTTGCACTGTTTATAGCATTTGAGACATTTTTGTTTTGTTTTATTTTGTTTTTGTTTTTCCTGAGCTCAGCTCTGATTTTTATTTATTTATTTATTTATTTTACATTACACAGTTGGGTAGTTATTTGTAGACTAAATATTAGAAAATCACACAATCATTTCCGTTTAGCGCACAGGCTTGTCCTGACAGCTTGCATTCTCCGTAAACTTCACAGACTTCATGTGTCCATATAGTTTAGAGGAGAATAATGTTCCTTACAACATGCTGCTATACATGCCACCCATCTCCATCTAATCATTCTTTTTGTTTTCGCTCTTGTGATGGCTTTCATTTTTCTCTTTGCAAATTGTATGGTTGCATGATGTATAGTGATATGACCCAGCACCCAAAATACCAAAACACTTTAACGCAGCCTCCATTCTTCGATGGACAAAAGGTGCACAGGAAACAAAAACACTGAAAAAAAATAAATAAATAAAAATACATAAACAACCCCGCCAAATCACAGAAATGCCAATTCGCACAAGACTTATATTATCACAGGACTTTGATGTTGAGTGAAAAAAGATTTTTGCGAGGGTATTTTTACTTTACAAATTACAGACATGGCTGATTTGAACAGGATTAGGATCATAAACAACCTCCACAATTACTACAAATGACTAGAAGTCACCAGGTACACTGTAAAAAAAAAAAATAAATGTAAAAAAAAAACAGTGAAATGCATGGCAGCACCTACATTTTTTCTCAAATGTTTTTTTTTTTTGTTTTTTTTTAATTGTTACTTTACAGGTATTGTCTGGATTATCACCATGCAACATTCTCTGTAAAACTAAGTTCTTTTACAGTTAACCACTGGCTAGCAACAGCACACATGCAAAAACAAACTATCATTGCATCAGCAACTCCACACTTACAGTCTTTAAATAAAATGACATGCAGCATAGCATCAACTTTTCTTTTCCTTCTCCTGGACTAAAGCACACACTCTACTCTTCAGCACAATGGTCACCCACAAAACTCAGACAACAGAAACCCTTTAAATCCCAAAAGAACATGAAACTAACATCTCTCTAGATCGCAGCATCTTCACTTAATACAAACCAGATGTTGATGTTTAATTGACATTAATAAAGTTTGAAGTCACCGTTGTGGAGATAAGCATGTGCTTTATTTATGTGACTTTTTATTTATTTATTTTAATGTTTCTCAATATTTAATATTTAATGTTTCCTATATAAATTTTATATTTGCAAGTGTAATTTCTCAAATTGTAAACCTGTTTTTGTGGGGGTTTTTTAAGAGACGTAGCAATTTATGTTGATTTGATTTCAGTATCTGCTAATAAGAAAGCAATGAAGACTGTTAGAATTTGTTCTGCATTTAAAGCTTTTGTGTAGAGAATCTTATGTAAACAATGACCCTTTATTGCATTTTTATTTTGATTGTAATTTTTATTTATTTTTTATTTTTTTTTGTATTTGAGTCCAGTGTCAAATCCTAGTTTTTAATCAACTGAGCAGACGTGGACTTTCAAAGAGTTAAAGTTAATGAGATAATTAAGTGACTATTTAAATTTTATTGGTTAAAATCATGCCACCATCACAGAGATCAGTGTTTGCTTTAGTTGTACTCTTGAACCTTTTTCTAATTCAAAGCGATCTGCTTCTGAACAATTAGTGTGTTTTTGCAATGAACGTTTGTGCACTGTTGGACCAAACTTTGAAATAACGTATGTTTGTTTTTTATTATGAATCAGGATGAATGAGTATCGTGAAGTGGGAATTCTTGTGTTTGTTAGTTGGTATTCAGCTTTTGCTAAAAAGCTGGAAAAAAAAAAAAAAAAAAACAATGCATTGATGGGAGATTTTATTATGGTACTTTCTAACATGCATATTGTAACACAAAGCATTTTGTTGATTGTCATCATTCTTGAGACCGAAACATATCATATAAAAAAAAAAAAAAAAAAACACAGGCCAACACATGATGATTTTCATCATGTGAAAACAACACCACATCCATAATTACAGAGAGAGATCTAACCCAGGAAGTCAAGGGTCAAGAGCCCAACTAAAGCAAACACTGAACCCCATGATGGTGGCATCATTTTAACCAATAAAACCAATATCTGATCCTTTGTAATTCTCAGTAACAGCAGGTGTTCATCACTAATGCACAATTATTATTTATTTAGTCATTTAATTATCTCATTATCTCATTAACTAATTCTTTAACCCTTTGAAAGTCCCACCTCTGCTCAATTGATTAACCCTTGTATGGTGTTCATATTTTCGTTACTCAGCCAGTGTTCGTGGGTCTGGTGGACCCACTGTGTTTTTAGGTTTTTAATTCAACATAATTTTTTTTAAAAATTGTTAAAATACTCAACAGATGTTTACTTCATTCCAATTACAAGCAATATAAACAGAATGTTTGACTGATATTTGCCCTTTTCTTTTGTTAGATCACATTTATGAATTAAAGTGCTACAGCTTTGTGTGGGAATGGCAGGGGCAGAAGCACACAACTCACACTTACACTCACACTCTCACAGACTCTTTCTCTCACACATACTCAAACATAAACACACATACACACACATACTAACAGCAGGCCCAGACAATAGGGCAGTGGTTTTCAAATCGGTCCTGCGAGCACCCTCAACACTGCACATTTTCTGTGTCTCCCTCACCTATCACACCTGATTCAACTCATCTGCTCATTAGTAGAGGCAGAAAGACCTGAAATAGGCGTGTCGGATATGAGAGACCTACAAAATGTGAAGTGTTGGGGGTGCTCGCAGTACCAGTTTGAAAACCACTGCAATAGGGATACAGAGTGAAGTCACACAGGACCTAAAATTTCCACTCTTTTATTATCTCCGGGTCCAATGGACCTGAACATCCTGATTGTAACAAAAGTGTGTAGGGGGGATGTACAGTGAGTGGTCATTGAAAATTTGTTCTGATGCATGTACAGAAAATGAGCCAAAGCCAATGAGTATGAGCTTGAAAATATCATTTTGTGTATCATTTTTCTTCTGACAAAAAGTGAAAACGGGACCCCAACACCATACAAGGGTTAAAAACTAGGACTCGACACTGGACTCGGATACAACATTGCAAGTGTCACTATTGTTGATATTTTGTATTGATTTGTATGTTTTTGTTTTCAGCAATAAAACAAAAAAAAATAAAAAATAAAAAGAATGTGACAGTCACATGGTGCCATCTCAAGTCGCCGTCAAGGCGAGAGGGGTATAACTGCAGCCTGGAGATTTCCAAATGGGAGTAGGATGCGAATGGGGTGGGTGCTCCAAATTAGGGTGTGGTTTCCTTCCTTGGACAGATAGGTATATGACACGCATGTGCAATTTCTCCCCCCAATCCACTTCAGTGCAAATTCTACCCCACAGCTGATTCTAAAGATTTTATTGGTTGTGTCAATCACAGTGTTGATTTTCTACACAATGCTATACAGATGCTATCTCCTAAACCTACCCCAGACCTTACTCTAACCTTAACCAGTGCAATTGACTGCACGGCAGGATTGGTGCTGAATAGCATTGCAGATAAACAGTTAATAAGATTATGCGATGTGAGATTGCCGGACCTCACTGGAAAATTGGACCTTTTTAGTTACATCTAGCGTCACTACCCCCTCCTACCCTGCAAATTTCAAGAACAGGGACGCCCGTTGCTTAAAATAAAGCAATAGAGTAAAAACTTTCCGCTGCGCTTCACTGGGACGGCTCGCGTGAGAGCTTGTGGGTGATTCCCGTTTATGTCATTAACCACTGGGCACGTGTGATCATGTGTGTTTCAGGTTTTTCAGGTGTTTCATACACTGATTCTCTCTCTTTGTGCTTAAAAGTCACAGTAGTTTAAAATGTTTGTTTTATCATGCTTTTAATATTTTTTTTTGTAAATCAGTGCTCCCTACAAGCAGAGTATGGTTTGCATAGGACACCCTCCGAATTGCTTAAAAAAATAAATAAATAAATAAATAAACTTTTGTTCTATATATATATATATACATATAATTCTAAAAAAAAAAAAAAGGCTAAGCATGCTAATAATGCATAAACATGTATGCATTCCCGTATTCGCATCCACCCCAGCCCTTGCCTAAATGTATGCAGCTGACTGCAAATGATCATAATCAGCAGTCTGGCGCCAAAGAAAACAGGGGCGTAGCCACTCATAGTGAAAAAAAATAGATGCAGAAATATATATATATATATATATATATATTTTTTTTTTTTTTTTTTTTATATATAATCGTATAGCAGTGCTAAAGAGTGGCTAGCAGCTGCTTTAGCACCCTTATAGCACCCACACACATAAAAAATGAAAAACAAAAACATTTGACGCATTACGCAAGCATAACTCCTGCATTGCAATATAACGTGACGTGATTAGCAGGCGCACTTTTCTACATGTCACAGCATTTTATTTTAAAAACGAAAAGTGTCAAGTAGGCCTGTCCCCAACTAAAGATTTTTTTAGTCAACTACTCACACATTTATACGAAATTGATTAATATAATAACATACTAACCACTCAGCAAAAAGCCCAGTATTAAATTAACTCTCCCGGGAGTTTATTTGACTCCACACTCAAGCCAAATGAACACTGAAGCAGTGTTAAAGTTAATGAGATAATTAGTGATTAATTAAGTGATGAATGATCATTATTGAACACACCTGATGTTAACAAGCAGAATCACCAAAGGAGAAAATCACAATTTTTAAGCAACCATTATAGTGGTCAGTGTTTGCATTTGTTGGACTCTTGACACTTGCATTCTAATCATTAGAGTTTGTTTGGCTGTTACTTTGATTATGTTTTGTTGTGATCTGTATAACTGAGATAAGTTTTTTGCTGGTTGCATCAGTTCAGTAAACAATGTAATAATTATAATCAGACAGATGTTTTAAAAACTTATTTTGATCAAAAACTTCTTAAAGTAGGTTTAATTGAAACACACAGACATGATGGATCAGTGTGAGAATCACAACAACAGTGACCATCAAAAAAAAGCATGCTGTAGCCAATCAGAACTGATCCATGGCTTCCATCATGCATTGTAGCATAAATAAACTATGAGCTGAACTGTCTTTGTAATTTCTTTTATTCATACTATTTTCTTTTGTTTTTGCTGTTTTTATGTGAATTTTTGTAGCTTGTTTTGTAAATTACAGAGTTGATCTGTTTATCTGAATATGCCATTTGTCACCGTTGTTGAGATTCATACGCTGGTTTTGATGTCTTGATGTCTTTTTTTTTTGAAAGCGTGCTTTTTTTTTTTTCTTTTTTCTTTTCTTTTGAGGTCAGCAGCTTGTAATAGAACTTTCCATAACACATTAAAAAAAAAAAAAAAAGATATGATCTTCAGTTCAATAATCAAGATATTTGTTATTTGATCTGAATCACTGAGCTTGTTTAGAGTCTAACCTCGGGGCTATTTTTCAAGGGGTGTGTAACTGCAGCTTGGAGATCTCCAAATGGGGGTGGGAACTCCAATATAGGGCGTGTTTTGGAAAGGCGGGGCTTAGTGCACCTGTCGATCAGAGCCATGACGCAGCAGAATGAAGCGAGAAAGAGACCCGGGAGCGGGAGAAATAATCTCCCTTTGTGTGTTATTGGGTGTGTCTGTGACTAATTAACCACACACATATGCACATACACCCTTCAATGCATCTTCAGTGTTCAATAAACCTCTTTGATTGATGTTTAATGCCTGATCCACTCCTGTGTTCTTACTGACACACCAAGAGGAAGGCTAAGGAAATTAGAACCACCTCAGAATACAATCCTAGTTCAGTTTCTCAACAAAATTGGTCCTTCGAGCTGGAACTCAGCCATTGCTCTTGGATACAGAGGATCTATCAGCCCTAATATGCAACAACCCACATAGCAATTGACATCTGGCCCAGCTCTGGGCCAAGCAACCAGTTACACTCGGCCCAAGTACAGCAAAGAATTAAGGCCCTTGTTTGGCCCAGATCCGGACTACAGACATGAGCCACACGTGAGCCATAACTGGCCCAAATCTCAGCCAAATAGTAACCTATAACCAGCCCTGAACTGAGCCAGAACAAGTTTTAATAGTGCTACCCCCAAGCAACCATTGAGTCAATGTTAAAAGTAGTTGATTTGTCAATGTTAATGACATTGAATTATCACTTTAGCCCCCGCTATTAATGTTAACAAAAAAAAAAAATAAAATAAATAATAAATAAATAAATAAATAAATTTCAACAAACCACCATTGTTGTGATCAGTGATCGCTTTAGTTGGGCTCTTGATTCTTTATACTTCAATGTTAGATTTTTTTTTTTTTGTCTTTTATAACATTGTGTGGAATCACATTGTTTGAGACAATGAAGTCTAAGAGTCATTTGGATTAGACTGGTGACTGTAATCGCTGTGAAATTATTCAAATATTTGTTCACAATGTGTGGTACTGGAATGTGTGGTTAAAGCAGAAGTACAGCTGTCATACTTTAATGAATTAACAGAAAAGGATAAAAAGAAAATCTTTAAACTGCTGAATCAATAAGACATCAGGAATCAACGTATGAAACTCACCAATGGTGACAGTCAGCAAAAGAAAATGTTATGCAGAAATGCACGCTGGGTATCAACATAGTAAAAACTCATTCATGATTCCCAGCATGCATTGCAGTTGATCTGTTTATCTGAATTAGTCTGATAAGTGTCACCATTGTTGATGTTTGTATGTTGAGTGTTGATGTCTAAATCTTTCTGTGTCTCACCATCGATTTGTTTTTACATTTATGATACAGAATCATCAGTAATGAAAAAAATCATCAATATTATTTAGTATTATTTCTGAACTTTGTTGCTACTTGACACCCACCACAAAGAAAAATCTACTTCAAATGAACTTTAAAACATCTCTTTTTAATAGCATAAGTGTTTGCACTGAAACACCATTAAAACACACACACAAAAAAAAAGAATTGTTCCAATGAAAGGCACAAATCAAGAACCCAACTAAAGCAATCACTGATCACAGTAATGGTGGTTTGTTGAAATGTCAACTTTTTTTTAACATTAATTGATTTAATGCCATTAACATTGACAAATCAACTATTTTTAACATTGATTCAATGGTTTTCACCTGCTCTCTAGCTATCTGGGACCCAATCTCAGCCTCCAGGAAACCACACAGAGTCCAGTCTTTAACCAGAAACCTCAAAACTGAGCCATAAAAAAGCCATGGATCCATCAATAGGCAGTAAAGCACACAGTTATACCTTTAGACATGACTCAGTTTTGGGGTTTCTGGTTATAGACTGGTCTGTATGTGGTTTACTGAAGGCTGAGATTGGGTAGCACTATTAAAACTTGTTCTGGCTCAGTTTAGGGCTGGTTATAAGTTACTATTTGGCTGAGATTTGGGCCAGTTATGGCTCATGTGTGGTTCATGTCTGTAGTCCAGGTTCGCCTGCCTGTTTATCTTGAGGACTATGATCACACAGCCACACGTCGTAGACAGGTCAGTTCACCTACAAGGCCTCATGCTGCAGAGGAGTCAAGGAGAGTTGATGATGCTAGGATTTCTCCCTCGCCATATGACAGAGCTTTCAGTCCTGTAAGTCAGTATTCATGGCACGTGGTTGATGAGTGGTCCTCGGCTACCTTCAACAGAGAGCATTCTGATAAAAGACAGCAGGTGAGAGCACCTTCACAGTCTAAAGCTCCCTTGCCCTCTGCTCAGCCTGCTCAGTTTTCACCATTTCATCGGCCTTGGGAAGAGTCTGAGTCTCAATCATCTCCACAAACTGTCATTAATACCTCACACAGGCCTTCTCAACCTCTAGTGCACTCTGAGTCTCTTCCAACACCACTTCCTTATTCATCTACCATCAGGCAGTCATTGCAGCTGGCCGATACAGTCGCTGCACCAGTAACCTCAGTTCCTTCTTTCCATGAAGGGGACTATAGCTCATTACCTACCCCCAAGCAGGCTGTGGGCTATAGAGATTATTCTGTTCTGCCCAGACACCTAGACAGGAATGCTGAATCGTCGCATAGAGAGCATGTGCTGGTGGAGTTCCTGGGTAAGATGCTCAGTGAGTTTCAAGTGATGAAGACCACATACAGACGGAACTGCCAGCCAAACGGGAAGTCACACAGTCAGTTCAGCCTCCTAATTATCATGATCCTATGCCTGCTGGCTATCCAGATGAATCTGTTCGACCGACTTCCCACAGATTAGCTCTGCCACCTACTGCCTACAGTAATTATCCCCATGATCCAAGCTGGTATCCAGAGCAGAGGTTTGAGCCTCTGAGAGCTGCCCATCTGCCTCACCCACATGAAAGCTACGAGCGTAGGAGACCTGGGTATCTGACGCCTATGCACAGAACCTCTGCCATGCATCCAGATGACAGAGAGAACACCTATAGCAGTCCTACTCCATCCATTACAGACTTCATCACAGGGGACCCTAGTGAATTCACCAGATTAAAGATTGCTCTTGAGATCCTTTTACCTCCTGATGCTACAGAGCTCTTCCGCTATCAGATATTGATGGATCATCTGAGATTGGATGAAGCCCGTCTGGTAGCCGACTCCTATCTCAAGTCACCTTTCCCTTATAGCGATACTACGGCAGCTCTGACGGAGAGGTTTGGACAACCTTACAAGCTAGCCCTCAGAAGGATAGCTAAAGTGATGGATGCTCCCGACATTCCACGAGGTGACACAGCATCCTTTGACAGTTTGCCATGCAAATCAGATCCCTTGTCGGTATGCTGGAGACTTTGGGCCATGAAGTTCAGTCTGAATTGAGGTGCGGTTCACATGTGGAGAGGCTGCTAAGCAAACTTCCTCCAGAAATGAGGTCTGAGTTCAGAAGACACATGTTTTGTCGTCCCGGTGCAGTGTACAACCTCCTGGACTTCTCAGAATGGTTACAATATGAAGCCTGGTGTCAGAGCAGTGAAAGTCAGATTTCAGACTGTAGACTGTGGTTAGAGCAGAAGATGGACCAAGGGAGAGCAGGGAACACTGCCGGCCGGTCAGTTACCTTACTTCATGGATCAGACGAGGGCTCTGCTAAACCACCACCGGGACCGGCTCCGATCTCGCTATCCAGTTCAGGGGTCCTCAAAGCACAGGCCAAAACTTTTTGTCCATATTGTGACAAGACTGACCATTACCTCAGTCCATGCCCTACCTTCAAGTCAGGTCCACTAAGCTGGACTTGTGGCTCTCTCAAAACAAGGCTGACCCACAAGAATCAACCTTGGGCCTGAGCTGGCACTGTGAGTCAGATCAGTTAGGGTTCAAACATAGACCTGTCACATACAATGCCTTGATGATGCGGAGCATTTACCGGGTGCTGGCGAGTCAGTACGACCCCCTTGGAGTCATCCTTCCATATACTACCCGAGCCAAGGTGATCGTGCAGCAGCTTTGGATGACCCACCAGGACTGGGATGATCCACAACTCCCTAGTGAGCTCCAGCGAGCATGGACAGCCTGGGAAGAGGAGCTTAAATACCTTCCACAGGTAACACTCCCTAGATGCTATAACCCCTCCTACATGGATCATTCAGATGTACGCCATGAGATCCACATCTTCAGTGATGCCTCTGAGAAGGCATATGGGGCTGTGGCCTACCTTCTTTCAGAAGGTCACTAAGGGGAACTCCACCTTGCCTTTCTTCTAGCACGATCCAGAGTAGCCCCGCGAAAGCAATGGTCAATCCCGAGGCTTGAACTCTCCGCCGCTCTGATAGGTGCACAGTTGGCAAAATTGCTTGCAAATGAGCTCACGCTAAAAGTGGACAAGATCACCTACTGGACAGACTCCACCATTGTGCACTGGCTCCATTCTGAGTCCTGCCGCTACAAGGTCTCTGTAGGTACCCGGATAGCGGAGATTCGGGAGTTGACCAATCAGGCAGAATGGCATTATGTAAATTCTGAAGGAAACCCTGCCGACGATCTGACTCGTGGCAAGAGCCTGTGAGATCTTACTGGCACCAACAGATGGCTTCAGGGTCCAAAGTTCCTACTGCAACCGCAGGAAGAGTAGCCCTCTCACCCCACCTCAAGTGTTCATGACTCTGAAGATACCATTGAACTTAAAGGAGGAACATTCTGTGGGATAACTATCACTATGCCATTGATCTCAGATGGAAAGGAATACATTCGCTGGACAGATTTGGTGGAGGCAGTTGCACAGGATGATTCCCCTCCAGCTAGTACCTATAGAGAGGCAGAGACTGTTATTCTGAGAAGGATACAGATGGACAGTTTCCCTGAGGATTATCGGCTGCTGAAAACCAACAAGCCAGTTTGCTCAGGTAGTCAACTGCTGAGTTTGAACCAGAAAATCAACTCATACGAGTCGGAGGACGACTGAGGCAAGCAGAAACCCTTGACCCACATACAATGCACCCTATTGTACTTGACCCTCATCATCCGAACACTCAACTGCTTATTAAGGACACTCGACTTAAGGACACTGTGACCCTCGACTTCATCACCCAGGAGCTGAGCGAGTGTTTGCTGAGCTCCACAGGAGAGTGTGGATTCTGAGAGGCAGAGAGGCCATTAAGAAACATCAAAAGTCATGCATCGAGTGTTGTAAGTGGAGGTCAAAACCAGCAACTCAGCAGATGGTTGATCGTGTGGGAGAGGGAGATCCATCCTTCCTTCCTTCCTTCCTTCCTTACTTGCTTAATGTTATTAAACCTTACTTAACTTTCCTTCCTTCCTCTCTCCCTCTCTCTCTC